>DWDW01002442.1:0-10222 GCA_018245635.1 Mimoniades versicolor eupheme
GAAATGCTTAAGATTATAAATTACAGTATCCTCCGAGTTGGACGAACGCAACTTCATTGCATAACAACAATCCGAATAAAAAAATAGAAATGCTTAAGATTATAAATTACAGTATCCTCCGAGTTGGACGAACGCAACTTCATTGCATATTTCCCTTACAACTCGCGCAGGACAAGATTTTTACATAAATTTCATTGATTCCAATCTTCAAATATCGATCGATTTCAGTAGCACCGTTGTATCTTGCATGTTCTGGCGAGCGGCGAGCGGCGCTCAGGCCACGTTGATGGGCGGGTGCCGCTGCAGCAGCTTGTCGAACAGGCTGTCTCGCTCCTCGTCCGACTCGTACTGCAAGCGACACGTTGCGTTAGCGACCACGCTGGCGTCATTCGTGTAACATTTGTTTATTATTAAATGTTGAAACAAAGGTAATTTCACGCACGCAGGCAGAGGAGGGTAGTACACTCCCATATTCCACCACCTACAATGCCGGACTCCGAGCCACTATTAGAAAATCTAAGTTAGAAAAATCTAATGGTGTCCGGTGTAACGGAATTACATCGAGCGAATGCACGCGTCGGTGCGGGAGCAGCGGCGGCGCGCTCACCTCGGCGTCCGAGTCGGAGTCGCTGTCGGCACGCGCGCGCCACGCGGCCGCGGCGGCGGCGGCGGCGGCGGAGCGCGCGGCCAGGCGGCGCGCCGAGCGGCCCGCGAAGTCGCGCGCGTGCGCCGCCGCCGCGTACTTGTCGAGCAGCGCGCCGGCCAGCGCCGCGTCGCCCGCCGCCGCCGCCACGTGCAGCGCCGTCCAGCCCGCCAGGCCCTCCTGCCCAACGAAGCGCGCCACGTTACGTCCTGCGCCATCGTCGTTGGCCGTGCGTCTCGTCTCCGAGGACGGTCTATCTTTCGAACTAATTTATAACTTCTCTTTTGCTACCTAATTGATTCTACCAGTCGGATTATACAGTGCCCACGTCGCTTACATTCGAATTCGGGCTATGATCTGTCGACGTTTATGAGGAACATTGAGTCATTTCCAGAGCGTAATCTAGTTTAAAACTACTCATTTATTTACTGTTCACGATGAACAAACGAGTAGGTATGTCAACACGCGCCGGACACGTGACGTCATATTGGCAACGTCATCGACTAGTACTATATCTGTTTCCATCGAATGTTGGTGACGCAGACAATGAAAAGAGTAAATTAGACACTTGCTCATTATTCCCGCCTAGTCGGAAGGATGGATTAAGCAATTCTTTCAAATTTGTCAGCAAAGCAAGGTCTATTTGTGGGGCAAAATGTAAACACAATTATCTGTAGCCGTTTAGCGCTTGATCTGGGGTTAGTGCAATGATTAGTACAATACGGTACAGCACAAGGTGAGACGGAAAACCCAGTTTATGGAAGTGAAGACTGTAGTGAAAAACCCGGCGATAGCCGCTTATCAGCTGATTAGAGCATGGGTTTCCCGCGGCAGCGATAGCCGCCAGTGAGTTAAGGGGCGAAGAAGTAGCGGCTAAGTAGTTATCAGACTCATTGTCAACAATGACTGCATTCATTTTAAAAATTATGAAACACTATTGAAAGGTTAAGCCGAGCGGTGCTAGTCTCCTCTCATGGAGACTTAGGAAAAGATTTAACTTTTGCGAAACTACAAATTAGGTTCTCATATACGATGCAGCTTTTGTAGATATAGGTACTTGAAATAAGGCTCAAAACTTAGATATACTTTAAAAAGGCTACGTGACGCGGGGTCGCCGGTGGCGCCGCGGGGTCCCCGTCTGTTGCATTTAATACAATCAAAAAATAAAAAGAGCAATAAGATAAGATTGTTCATAATATTTTGTATACATACAATGGGTATGGCTGGTCGTTCGCCTGCGTACATATGACTTCTTACGTTACTAAATACTTTTGCGATAGAGATAATGACGAAAGACTCACTCGAGCGAGGACGTCCGCGCCGAAGCTGACGAGCAGGTGGATGATGTCGAAGCGGCCCGCGCGCGCTGCGTAGTGGATGCAATTTTGACCTGCAAGAATACAAAGTGACTTGGTTAAAATTGTACAAGAACATGGGAACTATTAATAAATTGATGCAAACAAAGTCGCAAATAACGGACGTTTCATAAACGACAATACAATTATTAATGGAAAATAGACCAACGTAACTAAACACTATTTTATATTATCAAGAGGCCGGATGAATATGAAGAGTGTGAATAATGTGTACACGTTGTAAACATAACATTCAAGTATCATTGAAGCAGTAGCGTCTGTTTTATAGCCGAGCCCTGCTATTGGCTTACTGCCATCGTTATCAGTAGGTTGTAAATGTCCAAATAGACGACATTTCGTGTTTCCCGACATCTTGGATAAACAAATATAATTTTTTTTTGTAAGCTAAATTAAGAAACGAAGCCCACGTGCACTTACCTATAATTTAAGAAATCACACATCAAATATGTATGTGTTAGAGAGAAAAATAAAATTTGTTCTCAATTTTAGCGTATAAGAAGATGTTTATATACAGTACTTGGTGAGAACATCTCGACAATGAAGCGCTAGGAAAATAGCGCAGTTTATTTACACGTGGCAACGTGTTCGGAGATGAGTTTCGAGTGATAGAATAGTACACGGGTCCATCGGACACTCGCTCTCCGCGCCGGGGACGAGCCACTGCTTCAAACCATCTCACAATGCTATGGATGGGCCAGTCGCTCGTGATTAGTAAAAGTGAGGAGCTTATACATATTATTATTTCAAAGTGCGCCAATGAGAACGGTTTGTTTAAAGTTGTGAACAATTGTGCGAAGCTGCTGTCGCATCCGGTTCACGGGAACAGTGAAACTTTTTTGAAGCCTAGTGCTTCAGAGCGACAATCATGTGGCAGCGCCGCGGCGGTGCCACGGGACTAATTTGACCGCTGGCCTACTTCCAAAACTATTTTCGACGTGGCCGAAATTGACATTTGGCTGTTTGCACATCTCGAGCACACTACAAACCTGAGATTTCAAATATTTCCTTATTCACCACAATTCCAATGCAATATGAATATTATTCTTTGTTTTGATATAGGTACTCAGTGTCGTTTAAATTTTCAAACATGTATTAAAAAATTTCAGACTAATGATGAAGATTACAGAGAAAGTTTACATGCCTTTTTGTTGTATTCTAAGCCCTTGAAGCTAAAATAGTAAACTGTCTTATATTTGTTTAGGAAAAGTTTGAGTATGTTACCTTTAAATGCCATATTTTATGAGCATAATTTTTACTTGACCTTCTTACAGTTAATATTTTTAGCAATAAGAAGTGCTTCACACTGCATGTAGAATAAACTTTACACTAAACAATTGTTAAAAGTCCATTTAGTTCATTATGAAGTAGTTCTTTTCAAGACAAAAAAAAGCTCAACAGTATATAGGCTATTTCTATGGACTTCGTTGTTTTTTTGTTTGTTTAAATCATGTCTGGTCATGGTATATTGAATGTTTAAATTAATTGCTTCATTTAAGATGTCACATCATTGACACCGGCCAACTCGTGGATATGTGAACGTTTTATCTTGTTTAAATAGAAACATCGAGAACAGCACGTGAGGTGCAAGTGACGCGAGCGATGGCGGGTAAAACCGATTTCAATCAGCCGCGCGCGCCTGAGGCCCCTTGTTTTGGATAACACGTTTAACATCCCGTTCATTTCATGTCATAATGGCCGATTTATACAAAGAAAACAATTTAATGTGTGCAATTTAAGGCTTCGTATCTTCTTCCATCAATAAATCAGTTTTACGAACGTACTCGTACACGTCAGAACACGTACCCTTGCACTGGCGCTCCTCAAAACATTCTTAGAGTACCTATTGCTTCAAAAAAATCAGTTAGAGATACGTGTAGCGGACACGGGGTCGAGAATCTCGCGGAGAATGTTAATATTAGCGGACTACGTCGCCGCATGAGCACGCGCAGTGGCGCGGGCGGGGCGAGCGGCGGGGCGCGGGGGCGGGGCGGTGGGGCGGTGGGGTTTTCCCAACAATCCGTGATCGCTGCCGCTCGCCCTCGCTGTAAAAGGCTAGCCATAATAAATATTTTCACAGTTTCCGTATTCCGATATATTAAATGACTCGTTTCCGTCACTTCTGTTTTAGACAAACGACACCATCACTTGGCCAGGTGAAATACGTCCCGTGAGGTCGTAAATTATTTTGATATAATTATATGAGATCGCTATCGATTTGTATAGGTAATGACGTTCCACTTAGACGTAATGCGTTACTCTAGCTAGTTATTCACAATGCTTCGATTCTAACCGGCTGTATGTACGTACCTACACATGACGATATAATATGTTTTCTTTCAAAGTTCACCAAATTTGAATGACACCTAATGTATGCATTCCATTAAATAAGTGTGTGTGTGTTGAAATGTTAGCGATGCAAAAACAGAGACAATGGACAATCAGGTCGAGCGATGGAAAACTCGACACCACTAAACATAAGTGCTTTGAAAGATAAAGCGTAAAATTAATAAAGCGAGATAAAAAGTCATGAGGATTGCGAATGAGTTCGCTTGGCTCGGTTCGGTTCGCTGGCAGCTTGCCTGTGACTTTATTGTCAACCAAATTAACGTACTGACGCAAGACGTCCGCTTGATTTTGATACGAGTGCGTCCGGCCCCCTAGCGGTCACTGAGTGCAGGCACCTAGTTGTCATGTTTCGTATTTATACGGATTTCAATACGTAAACCAAAATGCCCACCTCTTCGCTTCATATCGAGTTTTTTTCACTCATGTTGTTACAGTTCAGTGTTTACCTGCTGCATTGTGTGTTATATTTGCAAATACTTAATGTACATTGACTTACACGATGTGCCACCTGTCTACACGATATTCAACATAATGTTTGTTGTGGAAAATCCAAAACCGAAATACTTGAGAAATTCCCGATGTGTGAAATTGTCGAATACATTGTTAAAAAAATAAATGAAAAGTATAATGATTATTTCCGAATTTTGTATGTACAACTATACGTTTATGGATACCCGAGCAGTGGAATTTAAATCGGATTTCTGTTTGCTGCCGTCATCTTATCATCTGGTATATTATAAATGATAAACGGTTACCAGCGTAGGAAAAAACACTTTGTATTATTCTATGACGTGCGTAACCTCATGGCTGAGGTCCAAGGAGACGATAAACAGCTATGGCGCAATAAATTAACCGATTAAAGTGAGCAATAATTTTAAAGCGTCCAAACGCCATGATTTTTTTGTTATATTTTTTACGTTTTTTATTTTACGATGTTCGCTAAACACAACAGTTTACCAACCACACATGGCGAACGTAGCAGCCTATGCCGCATTCCGAGAGGAGACCCGTGTACAAGAATGGAGTAATGAGAGGACTGATAACGCTAATGACGTGCAGCCCAATCCGTTGAATTCGTAGAAACCTACTCGTCTCGTCACTCGATCACGTCGTCGACGTAGGAAAGTAAAAGGCGGCGTGTACTGACGCGGGCGCCGCGCGGTAACAACACCCGTTACATCTTTGTTTGGGATTTCCGACGATCGCGAGACTTCCGGAGGCATACTTTCATGTGGTATAACCCATGAGATTCATTGTACGAGTCGCTTTCGTGCCGCGATTGTTACATCGGTATTTGCGGTTTTCCGGACGTGTTTTTGGTTTTCTCAAAGGCGTCATACGAGGATAATTATTTCTCGCATTTACAACATACGCATATCTTTTGGCGTATTTCAAAACACTATCGAACGATTTGCGAATGACCAAATCATACCTCAAACATCTATGTTATAAATTGTTTATATCCTGGCACATAAATAAGTACATAAATGATGTGAATATACTAGATGTGTTAAAACCGAGATAAATCAAGTCATGGCAGTACAAAAAGCAGCGAATGGAAAGGTTATTGATTGAATAATTTTAATCACAGTGAGAATGCTGCGCTCACTAACACATCTTTGAATAGCGTTTGAATAATCACTGGGATATCCCAAATTGTGAGTTCGGCGAACGAGTACAGTGCTTTCACTCGGCGTGTGGGCAGCCGCTGTGTAGCGCGTCGTCGGAAATATCCAGCGGGCCGACGAGCCGCGCGACCGAAGTCGCAGGGCTTACGGACTGTGTAAATATTTGAACCTCCTTAAGGTCGAGCACGATGAAATACCCATCTAACCTAATATTATTTGAACATCTACTTAAATCATGTAATTAGTTTACACGCTAGATGTTCAAAAAATAGATTCCAAAAAATAAACACCTTTAATAAGAGAAAATACAGATAGACACGATATTATACAAATATTCATATCAAATCTGTGTAATTTAAACTGTTACTAGTAGAGAAGCAATTAAACATAATTAAAAATCAGATATTCAATCTAATATTGTTATTATTAGAATAATAATACATACAATCAAAGTTATTAAGTAAAATAGATTATCATTAGAATCAGGTTTTGCTAAAAGGCACGAATACATTGTAGGAAGGTGGAATTAGGGTCAAAAAGCATGGCATAGACGAGCTCGTACGTCGACGCGCTCGTGGAGCGCCGCGAGGTCGGAACGATGGGTAAAACCAAATGCAAATGCGCATCAAAGAGTCGGCAGCTGAAAGAGTCGAGGTGACAACGTTACGTTGTATAACACGGCGGGAAAACCGAGCGCCGAGCGTTCCTACTTGTTTACTGCAAGCGAGGATAATGGCGAGTTATAAAACGAATAGTGCCGGGGAAACCTGATTCGCGGCAGATGGCTTTGAAAGATTTCGAGAAATCAGTTATTCAAGAATGAAATACGGGTCATTCACAAGAAAGATTGTACATTGAACTGTTTTTTAAGATTCTCATGAACCAATTGCGGTTTATAGAGTAATCTTCGAGGATGGCGTGATTTGCGCAGAACCCACGTAGCGAACTAGTCATGGGAAACCAGCGACAGTGAGTGTACGAGAGGCCTTGGCGGTCGTGGTGGCTGAGCACTTAAACAACATGTACGCTGCAAACAGGTTTGTCGCGACTTAATTCTGCTCGCCATATCCTAGTGAAACTCCGTATTTTTTCTGCGCTGACGTCGGCTCGCGTGCATGGCACTCGTGTGCTGATGGACATTTCCTCGGAGGACGATGCCATCGGCGGTTGAAGGTGAGCAGGATTCATATCCGTAAACGGCATCATTACATGTTGCTAGATGAACGGATACTACCGTGTTCGTATCAGTATGTTACCGTAACGTGACTACGCCATCAGCTATGGACTCAGACCATACAGTTAGCATGTACATGGCTTGTTTGTTATCACGCTACTTACTATTACGTACTAGCATCGTCTTTTATATTATTTCCTCAATAATCACAATGACGACTTATTTAAAGGGTAACTAATGACACTCCTCACCATATATAGGTACTATGTCTTTCTACTTCAGAGATTCATTTAAAATTTGTACATACATACATATCTCCACGCCTGGTACCTTACAGGGTAGAAAGGAGGTAAAATAAAAATAAATAAATAGGTAAAATTTGTTAAGATTTCAAAGGCGAAATGCCTTTAATGAATGACGTGTCGCGTTGCGGACTGTAACGAATCATTTTAAAGTGGTAATAAATAATTTTACAGACGTCTTTCATTCACAATTACGTGAGATTTTTTATGGTATTACGGCCACTGTTAAGAAACAATGCCCATAACAACGAACGTCATTGCCCATTATTATTTTTTTGCATGCCCCAATTAAGTAAGTCATTAACGTTCTACTAATGTGCAATAAGACATTCATTTCATCTATCCTACGTTTATCCTAAGAGATAAATAATTACTATATGGTATAATTTATTGACACAAAATATATCTTTAGTAAAAAACATTACGCCTGTAATCCCCGAAGAGGGCAGAGGAATGTAGAACACGTTTCACCAGTTACTTTAAGTCCCACGATGGAATAGGTGGTGAGCCTATTGCCCTATACCGGGCATATATTCAGACTTCGAGCCACTACTAGAAAATCTAAATTAGAAAATTTAGTAGTGCCTGACCCGGGAATCGAACCGAGGACCTCCCGTTCGGCAGTCGCACTTGTAACCAACACGACCAACGACGCAGTCTTTAGTGAACAAATAATACTCATCATAAAATTATTACCGGCCTCTAAACAATGATTATAAATGTCATGAGTTGCGTAAGTCTGATTGCATACATGGTCAATAATGTACAATTAACGAACGGAATGATTATGATCATTACAGGTGGTAATTTTGAGAACACTGTAAAAGATACAGTCGATAACGACGTCGATTGGTGACAATAAACGGCTCAAAAGAACTATCGATAAAATTTTACGTACGGAGCATTTAAAGATAGTGACGGAAAGTCTGGAAATCGCGAAATAAGAGCAAACAATGATTGTTCTGGGGAAAAATTACGACACATAGAGGGAACAAACCTAAGAGCTTTATTTTTCATTGAACTGCGGGGAAAACCAATGGAATTGCCTTTGTGAATCAGATACGCTCGAAGCGGGTGCAAAGTGCAAGATAGAGTTTCCGGGTAAATTGAGAGCCGACGAGGGATTTTCAAGTTCCCAGCAAGACCAAATTGCGTAGGCGCTTATAACAGTGTACCAATATTCATATTATAAGATTCAGGCCGGAGTTATTAAATGCAGTGCGATTCGAATTGCTAATTAAACTCATTATAGAATATACTCAGAATATATAGAATGATTATTGTTTTAGACATAACGTATAGTTTTAAATACAAATTAAAATGTCATTTATTCAAAACCGGTTCCATAGAACACTTTTTGTACGTAAAAATGACACTACCACCATTGCGGAAAATGCTCGCTATGGAGAAGAAGCAGCGAAAAAAATTCCATAGGTGTGCTTATACATCTTTTAGTACATACTTTTATTAGAATATCACAACATGAGTTAATTTATCGTGGAGCTGGAGTTACATGATACTACGCATGGTTATCATTCAAATGATCATTTACCTTGTAATAGGTTTTTTTTACAAAGATTTGTTTTTATAATGGATTTAAACGTTTTATGTGAAAGATTAATATTTTTTATTAATATATTAATAGTATTCTGTTCGTTTTAGAACACTTGATGTAACGTATTTTTGTTTTAGGCTGTTCTTCACTAAGCGCAAAAAATGGAAAGATATCATCAGCGAAATTTAGCATCGAAGTCATCATCTTCGGCATTGAGGGCCCCAGTGAAAGCAAACATTGTTTTAAACTCATAAATATTGTGCGGAAAATATTTACCTCTGTAATCCGCCATGTTGAGTATTCGCACCATCTTCTCCCTTGTGTTGTTTGGCGACGGCATGATTAGTGACTTGATGCATAGCTCATCGTTCGCCTCCACGGCGAGGTGAAGCGGTGTTTTCCCGGACACGTCTCTCACATCGAGAGACGCTCCAGCTAACACGAGCATCCTAGTCACCACATTGTGGCCGCTCATCACTGCCAGGTGTAATGCAGTATGGCCATAATCATTTGATACGTCCATCCACGCCTTTTGGGGACACACCTTGATCAACGTGCTCACTGATTTCTGACAGCCGTGGACTGAAGCGATGTGCAATTGCCTGTAAAAGATAATAAATATTAGCAAACCTGCTTTAACCAAAGCCCACACTCTGTATTTTTGGAGTGTAGACAAACTACTTAAATGATAGTGTGATTTAAAGTCTGAGAGATGTTTATTTTTCTTTAAATGTAACATGTAATATCAGGCCAGTAATACCCGAAAAGGTGGCAGAGGAGAGTATTATACTTCCACATTTTACCAGTTATGTTTATGTCATGGTAGGTGGTGCATCGTTTGCTATACACCAGGCACATATCCAGACTCCAAGCTATTACTGGAAAATCTAAGTTAGAAAAATCCAATAGTCCCTGACTCGAGATTTTAACCCAAGACCTTTAGATGGGCAGTAGCACCTGCCACCATCACAACCAAGGCAGTCAAGTGCATTTTATCATATATGAAGTTATTTGGTAATAATATTTTGAAACAGGTAAGTATTTACAAAACATTGAAAAATTTCCTAACTTGAGTTTAAAGTTTAAATAATGTATTAATAACTGATGAAACTGGTGAAATGTGGGAGTGTACTACATTCCTCTGCCTACCTCTTCGGGGATTACATGCTTGATATTATGTTTTATTAATAATTATTAT
>DWDW01002443.1:0-10221 GCA_018245635.1 Mimoniades versicolor eupheme
ATTCAGTATCCAATGACAGGACTGCAACCAAATCAAAGTTTGTCACTAGGACAACCATATCAATATAGCCCACATAATGTTGGGCAAAATTTTAATAATTTAGCCAATAATGCTAGAATTAATGATAATTTTCAATATCAATCTCAACCTGTTAGAGAAGATTATTATTTATCTCCTTATAATTCCCGTATTCCATTAGGGACAGAACGATATTATAATGATTTTCGTCGTCCAAGTTTACCATTAAGTGTTGAAGAAGAATATAATTGAGCATTACATATTTCTGATATTTTGGATGACTTTATTGGGCGTCATCGCAGTCGAACAGAATCTAATTTTGATGAATATCAAAACTTAAAACAGACATTAGATACTTCATTACGCCATTTGCAAGAAGCAGAAGCACTAAACCAAAAATTGGTTAATACTTGAGCAAAAAAGAATGATAATTCAAGTAATAATAATTCTGTACATTTACCAACAGATAGTATTGATTCTAAATTATTAAAGTCAAAATCTGACCAATCTGATGCTTTAAATGAAAAAAAAGTTTCTCCAATAATTGTTAGTTCTGAACTAGAAAAAAGTTCATCTTTAACTGAAAATAATGTAGAAGATAAGTTTAATTTCCTTGATTTTGAAGATGATTCAGATAATAATTTTAATCCTAAAGATGATACGCATAGTTTCTTTTTTAATGATGAATTTAAAGTAGGAGATTCACCTAAAAAAAATGATAATGATATTTCAAAAAATAATAATGATGTTAATAAGGTTGCTGCTGAAGATATTAATGATTTTTTAGGTGTCAAATCACCAGACTTTGATTTAATGGAATCTAATCCAGAAATAATAGAAACAGATGTTTTAGATGATGAAATAACCTTTATTGATATTGATAAAGTAAAGGATACAAAACCAGCTTTTGCGACATATAAGGATTATACAATTAAAACATCATTAGAGGAAAAACGAGCTAGTGAGATTTATCAAAAAATATTTGATGAATATGGTCATCTTAAAATGAATCATTATGAAGCAATGGCCCAATTTGGATTGACAGAAAAACAATATGATCAATTAATTAAAAATTTTTATCATGCAAAAGAAAATAAAACAAAAAAAATTAAAAAAAATAAATTTGGAGTAGTTACTAAATCAAAATTTAATGCTAAAGCTTTTTGAATTACGATCAGTGTTTTAGGTGTTATTTTATTATTAATTGCAATAACTGTTATTTTGTATTTTACTTTTCCTAGTGTTACTGAAGGAATTGATACAATAATTGCTAAAATAAAAAAAATATTTTAATTTAGAATAATAAATTTCAAAATAGTTTTTTAAAATATTATGTATAATAATTATTGATGTGTTTTAAAAAATAAAGGAGAGAAAACATGGCACAGACGCTGGTAATAATGGAGTCCCCAACTAAAACAAAAGCAGTTGAAAAATATCTTGGCGAAAATTATTTAGTTTTATCATCAGAAGGACATATTCGTAATTTATCAACAAAAGGTGAGTATGGGTTAGGAGTAGATATTAAAACTTTTGAACCAAGTTATAAAATGGAACGTGGAAAAAAAGAAATTATTAAAAAATTAAAACAAGAAGCCAAAGCAGCAGATTTGGTTATTCTAGCAACCGATCCTGACCGAGAAGGAGAAGCAATTGCTTATCATTTAAATGAAGTCTTAAATTGTGGTGAGAAATCTCGCCGTGCTCGCTTTAATGAAATTACAAAAAAAGCAGTGTTAGAGGCATTTCAACATCAAACAGATTTAGATATGAATTTAGTTCATTCACAAGAAACTCGACGAATTTTAGACCGTTTTATTGGTTTTCGCTTAAGCAAATTGTTACAGAAAAAGATTAAGTCAAAATCAGCAGGACGAGTACAATCGGTTGCTTTAAAGTTAGTTGTTGAACGAGAAAAAGAATGGCAAAACTTTGTGCCGGAGGAATATTGGACTGTTGAAGGATTATATAAAAAGGCAGTTGTTAAATTAACAAAATTTAAGGATGAAAAAATTGAATTAAAAGTAGAAGCAGATGTTCTAAAAGTTAAAAAAGCTTTAAAAAAAGATTTTGTTGTTGTTCAAATTAAAGAAAGTGAAAAACAACGAAAATCACCGAATCCACATACTACTTCAACAATGTTACAAGAAGCAAGTAGTAAAATGGGCTTTGCTTCAAATAAAACATCATTAATTGCTCAGCAATTATACGAAGGAATTAAAGTTAAAGATAATATTACTGGATTTATAACATATCCGCGGACAGATTCAATTCGATTAAGTGATAAGTTTGTTCAGGATGCTTTTGACTATATTACAATTAAATATGGAACAAAATATTTAGGTGGAGTTAAAACACCACCAAAAAATAAAAAAAATGTGCAAGATGCTCATGAAGCAATTCGTCCAACTGATTTAACAATGACACCAGAAGCGGCAAAAGAATATTTAAGTCGTGATCAACTACGTTTATATAAAATTATTTATAATCGTGCGTTAGCTAGTTTAATGGCGAATGCAAAGTTATTAAGTAAAGCAATTATTTTAGATAATAATAATTATGAATTTCGGATGACAGGAAGTACGATTCAATTTGATGGGTTTTTAAAATGTTATGTTTTAGAAGGTGATGAAGAAATTGCAAAGTTGCCGATGTTAAAACCAAATCAAATTATTAATTTAAATGAATTATATGGAATTCAACATTTTACTAAACCACCGAGTCGTTACTCTGAAGCGAAATTAATTAAGACATTAGAGGAAATTGGGGTTGGACGTCCATCAACTTATGCACCAATTATGCGAACATTAAAAGATCGTGGTTATATTATTGTAGAAGACAAAGCAATTAAAGCAACTGAAAAAGGGATTTTAACAAGTGATAAATTACAAGAATATTTTAGTGATATTATTAACGAAACATACACTTCAACAATTGAAGAAAGTTTGGATGTGATTGCACACGGTGACGAAGAACCAAAACCATTATTAAAAGAATTTTGAGAACGATTTGAGCCACGCATTGAAGCAGCAATGGAATTAATGGAAGAAATCCCAGTTGAGAAGGCGGGGATTGAATGTCCAGAATGTGGAAATGATTTAGTATATCGGTATGGAAAATACGGGAAATTTATTGCATGTTCAGGGTTTCCAAAATGTCGTTATATTCATCAGACTGGTCCAAAATTTGGTCCTTGTCCAGAATGTGGCGTTGGTGAAATTATTTTGAAATTTAATAAGCGACGTCAACGTTTTAAGGCGTGTACTAATTATCCAAATTGTAATTACACTGATTCATATAAAGAAGAAAAGACCGAACAAGAAGAAAATAATAGCGAAAATAAAGGATTGTATCGAATTAATTTATTAAAATAATAAACGATACTTTTTTATGCTAGATATTTATGCAAAATATTTTATTATTTAGAAAATAATTTTCATAGTTCTAGCGGTATAATTAATACAGTTTCAGAAAGGGGATGTGACGAATTATGTATGTAAAAGGAAGTAAAGTTCTTGCAAAAGTTACAAATATTACACCGTTTGGTGCATTTTGTGAATTAAAAAATGCTGCTGGATTAATCCACATTAGTGAGATTTCAGATTACTATGTAAGAGATATCAAAGAATTTGTTAATATTGGTGACAATGTTGAAGTAGAGTTACTAGACTATGACCCAGTTAAGAAACAAGTAAAATTAAGTTATAAGAATTGCCGACCTGAATTATTGAAAAAGAATAATAGTCAAATTCAAGAAACAGGAGTAGGATTCCAAATGTTAAGTGAAAAAATTAATTCACTAACAAGTAAATAAATTAAAATTTTTACAAATGTAAGGTTTTTTAGATAGAAAGCAGGCATATTATTAAAATGATTAAAGTAGATTTTACTAATGCATTAGCCGAATCTGTTTTTAACAAATATTTAGGGCGAGTTAAAGATATTCACCAAATGATTCATAATAAAACAGGATTAGGAAATGATTTCCTTGGTTGAGTTGAGTGACCAAATAATTATGATCAAGCAGAGCTTGCAAAAATGAAACAAACAGCAAAGAAATTAGCTAATGAAATTGACGTTTTATTGGTAATTGGAATTGGTGGGAGTTATCTTGGTGCGCGAGCAGCAATTGAAATGATTAATGGGTTATATAGTCAACAAAAAGTAGAAATCATTTATATTGGAAATACAATGTCTTCAACTTATACAGCACAAGTTTTGAAATATCTTCAAGACAAAAAATTTGGAATTTGTGTTGTGTCTAAATCAGGGACAACAACTGAGCCAGCAATTGCATTTCGTCTTTGCAAAGAGCTTTTAAAAAAAAAGAAGGAAGCCTAAAAGCAGCCAACTTAATTGTTGCTATTACAGATAAAGAGAAAGGTGCTCTAAAAATATTAGCTGATAAAGCAGGTTATCAAACCTTTGTTATTCCGGATGACATTGGGGGAAGATATTCAGTGTTAACCCCAGTTGGTATTTTTGCAATGTTAGTAAGTGGTATTAATGTTGATAATGTCTTTAAAGGAGCACAACAAGCTTATCAAGATACTTTAATTGATGATTTCACTAATCATGCCTATAAATATGCTGTTGGACGTTATATTTTAAATCAAGAGGAAAAATATAAAGCAGAAATGCTTGTAACTTATGAGTTACAAATGCAGATGATTACCGAATGATGAAAACAATTATTTGGGGAATCAGAAGGAAAAAATTCAAAGGGTTTACTACCATTATCGTGTGTTTTTTCGACAGATTTACATTCTCTTGGCCAATTCATTCAAGAAGGGACAAAAAATATTTTATTTGAAACAGTTATTGCAATTAAAGAACCACAAATTGATCTTAACCTGCCAAAAGCAGCAGTAGATACCGATGGTTTAAATTATCTCGCTGGAAGAACATTGCATGAAGTAAATACCATTGCTGTTGAAGGCGTTGTTGCTGCTCATACAAAAGTTGGGCATGTTCCAAATATTGTTTTAGAATTTGCAACAATGGATGATAAAATGTTTGGTTATTTAGCATATTGATTTATGAAAGCTTGTGCAATGTCAGCTTACTTGTTAGAGATAAATCCATTTGATCAACCAGGAGTTGAGATTTATAAACAAAATATGTTTAATTTATTAGGAAAATAAAAGACAAAATAAAAAATATTGAAACTCAATATTTTTTATTTTTTTAATTGCTTAATTTGATTTAAAAAAGTTGAAGAAATTTCATTTAAACCATAATCGGCAATAAAAAAAATTGTTTCAAGTTCTTTATTTAATTGTTTATTAGCAAAAGCTAATTCCATTTCATATTTTAAATCGTTATTATTTCGTAGGCCTCGAATAATATATTTAGCCCCTAATTGTTTAGCAAAATCACTTGTTAATATTTGGTTATTAATAACAATTTCAATATTTAAATTAAGGTTTTGACAAGCTATGGCAGCTTGTTCAGCACGCGTTTTAATGTTTGTTTGATTTGATTTTTCTAAATTATTCGTAATTACAACATATAATTTTGAAAAAAGAGTACTTGCTTTTTTAATAATATTAAGATGACCATCATGAATTGGGTCAAAACTACCTGGAAAAATTGCTTTCAATATTATTTTCACATCCTTTTAAATATTATTATTTTAACTCAAAAAATGTGTTATAATAATAAAAATATGATATTTTTCCGATTATTTGGATATTTTTTTAATAGTAATGTATAATAATTAAGATTACATTTATTTAGAGAGATTACATTGGTATTAAGGGGAAAAATGTATAAATAAATTTAAAAAATAAAATGTAAATAAGTATTAATTAATGAACAGGGAATAGAAAGTAGACGATTTTAATTATGGCAAAAATTAATTTTTTCGCTCTTGGTGGATTAGACGAGCGAGGTAAAAATTTATACTGCATTGAGGTAGAACAAGATATTTTTATTTTTGATGCGGGAACAAAAAATCCGGAACGTGGAATTTTAGGAATTGATGTAGTAATTCCTAATTTTAATTATCTAAAGGAAAACCGTACTCGAATTAAAGGTGTTTTTATTACAAAAGCTTCGGATGAATGTTCTGAAGCACTTACTTATATTTTAAAAGAATTGGCACTCCCAGTTTATGGAAGTGATTTAACTTGTAATATTTTAAAATTCCATTTACAACGTTTTAAAGTTCGTGGGAAAGAAGAATGTTTTCATGTTATCAATGCAAAAGATATTCTTGATTTTGGTTTATGCAAGGTTGAAGTATTTTCAACAACAACAAATATGCCAAATAGTTTTGGTTTTGCATTGCATACACTTGATGGCACAATTATTTATACTGGAGATTATATTTTTGATGCTAAAGCAGACCCTAATTTTGCAACAGATTTACAACATTTAAATCAAATTATTGCTAAAAATAAGGTACTATTATTTTTATCAGAAGCCGCATCAGCTTCACGCCGTGATTATACAGCACCAAACCATAAGATTAAAAATTATATTGAACGAGCTGTTAAAGAAACAGAAGATCGTATTATTTTAGCTTGTTTTGATCAAGATTTACATAAAATTAGTGAGTTATTTGATTTAGTTCGTGAAAATAATATTTCAGTTGGAATTTATGGTCAAACTTTGTTGGAGTCATTAAAAGTGTTATCGGATAGTAAAAAACTAAATTTCAATGGAATTAATTTAAAAGGATTACAAGAAGCAGTTAAAGAAGAAAAATCATTAATTATTGTAACTGGTAGTGGAGAACGTTTATATAGTCGTTTGATTAAAATTGCTTCTGGTAATGATGATATTCTAGATATTAAAGAAAGTGATACAATTATTTTAGCAACACCGCCAAACCCAGGAAGTGAATTAAATCATGCCAATGTTTTAGATGAATTAGCACGAACTGTCGCAAAAACAATTGCTTTATCGGATAAAAAAGTTTGAACAATGACAGCAAGTTATGAAGATGTTAAATTAATGAGTTCAATTATTAATCCAAAATATTTTGTGCCAGTGAAAGGTTTATATAAAGATTTTGTTCAAGCAAAAATGGCAGCAATTGAAGCTGGGATTAATCCAGAACATATTTTTATTGTTGATAATGGCGAAGGTCTTGAATTTATTGATGGTGAATATACGAAAAAAAGCAATAAGGTAAAAACTGCTGATTTATATGTTGATGGGATTGGCGTTGGTGACATTGGAGCAGTTGTTTTAAATGAACGAAAGCAATTAGCTACTGATGGAGTTGTTATTATAGGAGTTTCAATTGATAGTAAAACAAAGAAATTGGTTTCTTTAATTGACACGCAAATGCGAGGAGTAATTTATATTCAAGAAAATAATGATATTTTCCGTAAAATGCAAAAAGTTATTATTGAAATTATTGAGAAACATTATAAAGAAGCTGTTGTTGGTGAAATGTATGATGTCAATGAAGTAAAAAATGAAATTAGATCGACAATTAGTTCATTTGTTAAAACAGAAACAGGAAAAACACCAATTATTTTAGCAATTGTGAATGAAATTTAATTTTATTATATATTTATAGTAGATAAATATTTGAAGCTTTTAAAATGTATGGTCATATTTAAAGTAATTTTTAAATATTTAGAATTTTAGGAGGGCTGCACTATGGAAAAGAAATATTATGATGATCAGTTATTAAATGATCAGAATGAGAAAACTGCAATCTTAAAAGTCGAAAAAAAGCAGCGTCGTAATGATTCTATCGGGTGAGTAATTGGGACATTATTAGTGACGTTTTTTACTATTCTTGCCATAGGGCGAATTACTTTAATTGGGCAATTTATTGATGATGTTTTATTTACATTTGCATTTGGCTGGTTTAAGTATTTAATGTATTTTGTATGCTTAGTGCTAGGTTTGACAATTTTTATTGGAGTACGGATTCGATTAAAATCACGGGTAATTTGAATGGTGGTAACCTTTATAATTTTGTCCTGCTGATTGGTAAGTAGCATTTTGTTAATTTATCAATATGCTAATGGGCAAATGGCGTATTTTGATAAAACTGTTTTTTTAGATGTTATTAAGAATTATTTGCAACGCTGACAAGATGCATCAATTTTTAATCCTAATCCAAACCATCCGATAACATTTGTTGGTTTTAATGGTGCTTGAATTACTTTATATGCTGGAGGGGGTATGATTGGCAATCTTTTAGCTGGGATTGCTAGTTATACTACCATTTTTGGTTCATTAATTTTGTGTTTATCAGTTTTTTTATTATGAGGAAGTTGAGTCGCAACCGGAACATCAATTGGGATGTTTTTACCAAAAAATAAACGTCAGCAACAAGGTGTACGTGTATTACGTTTATCAGCAAATCGACGTCAAAAGCAAAATATTTACCAAAATTTTAATATTCCTGATGAGGAATTATTTTCAGCTCGGCAAGTTATGCATACAACAGAAGCATCAGATATTACAATTCAAATGCCATCATATACAGCCTTACATGACCAACATTTAATTGATGATTTAATTGCCGATGATTTTGTTGGTAAGAAAAAAATGAAACAAAATTATGTTCGTTTTGATAATCAAACTAGTTCTACACCAGAATTACGAAAAGAACCTTTTAATGATTATCATTCAGGGCCTTCACAGTCACCACATTCTTCGCAATTGCCGCACCGTTCACGAATGCAATTAACACCGGATCAATATATTCAACCACGTAATCGCCGTAGTAATAATACGCTTAATAAAAAACTTGATGATTTACCAGTGTATGGTTTTTCTTATGGAAAAGATATTAATATTGATGTTGCACGCGATAAGTTGAATTCAGCAACTGATATCACGCCTTTTGGAAAAATTAATCGAGGTAGTAATTCAACAACTTTAAAGCAAACATCATTTTATGATGAACAATTACCAACAGAAGAATTTAATCCAACGCCATCAGAGCAATTTGAAACAGTTGATATTAATGAAGGAATTTATCATCGACAAAGTAATTCAGAATATCATCATCGATTAGAACCATATCAAGATGAATATTATTCGAATTATGAGTCACCACTAATGGATCAACAACATTTTGACATGCCGTATCAACCACCCCACCGTGTTATGAAACCCAAGTCAATTGAGATTAATAAAAAAAATAGTCAAACTATTTCGCGCCGAAATACTTTTAATAATCCACATTACAAATTACCAAATTTAGGTTTATTAAGTCCAAAGGAAGATAACCGTCGTAATAATGAACGAAATAAACTTGCTGCGCAAAAGAAAGCAGTGAAAATTAATCAAGTTTTTCAACAATTTAATATTGCTGCTAGTGTCCAAGGAATTAATATTGGGCCAACTATTACAAAATTTGAAGTTCAAATGCAACCAGGAGTGAAAGTTAACAAAATTATGTATTTAGAAAATGATCTAAAATATACTTTAGCGACTCAAAATGTTCGAATTGAAGCCCCAATTCAAGGAAAGTCAGCTGTTGGAATTGAAATTGCTAATGAAATTAGTAATAAAGTAACATTACGTGAAATTATGGAACGGTTACCATTAGAAAAACAAGATCGTAAATTATTAGTTGGCATTGGTCGTAGTGTGAACGGAGAAATTATTTTTGTTGAATTAGATAAAATGACACATTTATTAGTTGCTGGTTCAACAGGTAGTGGAAAATCTGTTTGTATTAACACCATTTTATCATCGCTAATATTACGAACAAAACCATCGGAAGTTAAATTATTATTAATTGACCCAAAACAGGTTGAACTAGCTGTTTATAATAATTTATCCCATTTATTAGCGCCAGTTATTACAGATACTAAATTAGCAAATTCTGCCTTAAAAAAAATAATTGCTGAAATGGAACGTCGTTATAGTATGCTATCAGAACGTGGAGTCCGTAATATTGAATCGTTTAATAAAAAAGTTACAGCAAAAGATCGCTTACCTTATATTGTTGTTATAATTGATGAATTAGCTGACTTAATGATGACAACTGGAAAAGATATTGAAGATTCAATTATGCGAATTACGCAATTAGCTCGTGCTGCTGGAATTCATATGGTGATTGCAACACAACGCCCATCAACAGATGTTATTACCGGGGTAATTAAAACAAATATTCCATCGCGAATTTCTTTTTCAGTTACCTCAGCAATTGACTCTCGCACAATTTTAAACCAAGGTGGGGCTGAAAAACTAATTGGGTATGGTGATATGTTATATGCG
>DWDW01002444.1:0-10220 GCA_018245635.1 Mimoniades versicolor eupheme
GTGTTCTACATTCCTTTGCCTATCTCTTCGGAGATGACAGGCGTGATTTTACGTAAATAAAGAATATACATATAATGTAAATCAATAATAATACTCTGTAAATCCACAATATACAGTGTATACACAAAATGTACACTGTTAATACACAATATACATTGTATAGGCACAACATATATTGGCACAACATACGAGTATGTATATATTATACAAGATTAAAATATTTATGTAAAAAACTCACACAGGAATTTTTATTTAAAAATGTAATAGTACCTGTAAAATGCTATTCGGTATCGCGAAATAAAATCAGCTTTAGTCGAGCCCTAGTTTCACGTTCTGATTAAGACTGACACGGGAACAGCGAACAAATACAAAATAAACCCAGCGGTGAGTCACTTCGGGTTTTGCTTAAATTTAATCCGATAATATTTAGTGGCTGCATAAAATAACTTGATATAGAAAAGTTAAATTAGATATTCGTATATTTTATAGCGTGTGTATGATATCTTTAAAATAGTTTTAGAATTATTAATTGTTTCCAAACAGTAAACGAATACAGTCAATATGTTGAATCGTCCTGTAATTCTCGATTAATCCTATTTCTAATTATTCGTATATTTTATTGTCCTATTGAATACAGCGAAGTGTTAATGATTAACCATTACTAGGAAAATTTCGTTCATGGACTTGTACATAATAGATATTATATCTAGAAAGATTAATTGTTAATTTATATTCACGGGCAACTATGGGTTTAATTTCATTTTTAATATTAATTTACGATGTATAATCTTGCGCATACGAAATCACGAATAAACTTAATTATAATTAGGCAATTATATTACCTCCACTTATCTCTGCGGCCATTACATGCTCGATGTTACATTTTTAATATTTTAAACGAAACAAATCCGGCACACCATAGAGGTACAAGTAAAAACATTTCAATTTCCGGTCGCAATGACAGGTGCAGTAAAGTTGGTGCTAAACTTTCGCAAGACAATTACGTTTTTGTAAGTTTTCGTGGAACCCACATCTTTTACCGTTTCTTCGCGTCACCCCGGATACGTTTATGTGTTTAAGCAACATTTGTTCGCGAAAGTTCCAGATTATTCCCAGTAACCGCAATTTAATGCGCTCGATCGGTAAATAAATTTCAGGGTTCCTTATTGTTTTATATTATTTCTATTAAATATGTGTAGTAATGATTTTTATGACGGTTATAAAAACTACGTAAAATTATACATATATGTATGTGCACTTAGATAATGTCACATCTATTTAGCCTAAGAGCAGGTAACGATAAAAGATTTCCTGTAGTTACGCCCCCGAATTTTTTAGCGTCTATTACATTCTGTATTGAATAATGTACGTATTTTACGAGAGCAGCTTGAGATTTTTTTTGCTTTTACGAACTAAGTGACAGTTTTTTTATCTGCATTTTCATTCGTGCCGTGTATACAATTCAGGAGTGCATACAATTCATTATCTTTTTCTGATATGCTCCAGGGCGTTATCAAATGTTATGTATGGGGGTTTTAAAAAGTTCAAAACGTGTAATTTTTTATCGCTCCCTGATTTCGTTTACAGTTTACAATTTGTACGCTTTTTAAATTTCAGGATATATTTGAAATTCGTGTCCCATCACGGTAGGTACCGTATATTTCGGCAGAAACCACCAAATACCAAATATGTATGTTTATCCTTACATATCAATCTACATATTTAAAAATATATTTTAAAATTGCACTTCCTGTTATAAGGCCCTCTATACAATATCTATTTAATTTTCAATTTTAGCTAATACATTCTGTAGCTGTAAGAGCAACAGGTGCTTCAGTGTAGACTGTGATCTATATACCATAATAGAAGGGTGTGTCTCATGAAGCTAATTGGTTTTGAACTTTCCTTCCCGCTTGTCGCTAACTACATTATTGCATATTTATTTAGAAAACTTGTCTGTACCACATCGCTTTTCGACACAACCTCTTCACGATTATTTTGTGTATTTTCTGTGTATTTCTATTTAGAAAGTAGATCATGATGATAATTTTAGATTAGATGAATACCTACTGCATGATCATTTCGTATCATAGAATCGTGTTACCCTAATAGATTTAGAAGGTTCTGGAAACGAGTAGAAATGATTCACAGCTCACTAAAGACATATTTAACTCAATTACGTAGTTTTTACTGCGCGTATGCAGCAAATAGGGCGGGCGACAAACGAACAAAATTATGCAAACCGGGCACTGAACAAAGTGTGTAATACGTGAAATAAAATTTTAAGTGGCCATAGAGTGGTTACAGTGTGCTTTTTTTCTTTCAAAAGCGATACGGCACTCACACAGATATGGGCATTATGAAAACAAATGGACATTTTACGCAAACCAGGCTTTTATTACCAGAGTTTTCACCAACTGCATTTCTGTGAAGTATATATGTATAAGTAATTTACGGTGCTCTCAAGACCCTTTCGCACTTTAGGTAAGAAGAACGGAAATTATTTCACGAATTAATATTTGAAGCTTCCAAGGCTTTAATTAAAATTGTTGAATTAATTGTTCTTTATTGGTATTTCATTAGAACTCTTCTCCTGTTAGGTAAATTACATGGTCGTGATATTTTAGTCTAATCAAATTTCCCGTTAAATATAAGTGCCATTATAAGTATCTATTGTATACATCTATAATATGCCCTGGCCGCCTGGACAGCAGCGTAGGCGGTGTGAGAAGCTGTGTTCTGCGATGCCCAGCCCGCATGTCCAGCGTTGGGAATATGGGCATAACTCCTTAGGGGAGGCCTTTGTCCAGCGGTGGACTGTAATAGGCTGTCGATGACGATATCCAACTTTTACTTTCGACTTCCCAGCCAATGACAATGTAATGTTATTCGATATACATTACGACTATAGATTCTGTTTTAAGCCGTGAGTTTGATTCCCGCCAAAATAAATATTATTTGATACCACACGCCGTCTTCTTGTTACGCTTACTTTGGGATCAGATGGCCGTGCGTGGAGATGTCCCGAGATATTATTGTTAAAAAAAGTGTCGAGTGAGGAGAACTTTTAGGATGCTTGTTATACAGTACCTATTTTAAACGTAACATCGCGCCTGTAATCCCCGAAGAGGTAGGCATAAGGGTGTAGTACACTCCCGTGTTACATCAGTTAACTTTATGTCCCATCAACCAACGTGACGTAACATAACGTAACGTTTGGTATCTATTCTAAAGTTGCGTACAGAATAATCGTCAAGGACAGATAAATGTTTCCAAAGTATTTTATTGGTATATACATATATTTATGTAGTAGACACATACATTATTTACTCCGCTACGCTACAGACGCCGGCCTTCATAGTGCCCGTGTTTGTGCTGCGTCTTCAGTAGGCAAGCTTTTGTTAAATGGAACAGTGCAAGACAAACGAAACGTACAACATAAATATATATGTATGCGAGCTTTGCTCATTTCAAACAACAAAGCTGGCTATAGATCCAAGAAGTTACTTCGCGCTGAAGCTCATCTGAATATATTTTATATTGTAATTCCTCGTCTGTCCGTGATATAAGACTTTTCGTTTTATTACTCTTGTAACATCAGCGTCGTCTGGAAGTTGTGTTTTAAAACAAACGCGCTGTTGAATCATTCATATGTGTGTATGTGAACGTGACTTTTTTATCGTATTTTTAAACTAACCGTTAGTTTTAGTCAATATTGATTTTGAAACGACATAATTTCCCGTTTTATCTGAGTGGTATCCCAAAGTGGAACGATTATATGTATGGTTGATAATAATGATGATAAATATACAAAGAGAAAGAAAACATATGTAGGTATATGGAACAGTCGTAATAATTATCGACGTTTTTCAGTACAATCACTTTATAAAACAGTTACCTTTTCATTATATCGGGTAATTTTTCGCGGTCTGTGACGTCAGTGGCGGCTGGTTCAAGATAATTAATGAACTGACCGTCTGTTGCCGGACATACCTAATCAATTGTCGCGCTTCATTAGTATTCGGACACATGTTGTGATGCAATGCTTTGACTGTCATCTTATAATAATATACCATTTCTGTTATCAATATAAGCAGTATCTCTATACATTTATGTGGGTATTAACCGCTTCTTATTTATAAATGAGATTTAATTGTGTGCTGGCTAACAAACATATTTGCGGGACTGGGCGACTACTTTTGAAAATTTACGAGGTCCTTCATGAGGTCCTGCCGATTGCAGGAGGTATGTAATTTCTCTGCTGAAGATTTCGTGAAGAAGGATCTTCCTGAAGATCGATAATCGGGTGCGTCAGCAACTTCTTGGGCTATCCCGAAAAAACATACGAAAAATTTGTGTCTACATAACTAGATCCTAGACACCGAACAATGTCAAGAATTAAACGTCATTACGTCTAAGACTTTATTTCACATAAGTAATTATATAATCGAGGTTTGACTGAAGCGCAATGTATTGCATTTGACAATATAATAGCCATTTCGTTAGCGGTAAAAGTGGGAAAATTCAGATGCACAAAACACCCCACAATTCAGAGGGTGATGAATTATTCGGTAATTATAGTCGAACGGCGTGCCCGGCGGACAAAGCCTGTGCCAACGAACTGGAGGTGCGCGATATATTCGGGACTTATGTCAGCTATTGCAGTCATAATAATGTCACGCCAGGTCCATCACAGGGTAGGCAGAAAGTACCGAGTGCCTCATAGATCTGATGTGCTTCTACATTCGTCGTTCTCTTCATAATCGAGCGTCAATTTCGAGGTTTTTCACCTCCCTATTAGCGAGTATCTGACCTATTTATACAAGAGATGTCTTGGCTTTCCTCGGCAACAACATCCATCAACATCCGCGTTGTACAAAATGACGACTAATGGAATTAATAATATTTTATTATGATTCTAAATGTGTAATTTCATTATTGGGTAGTTTCATTTTGACTTGCAAAAAGTGTTGTAATTAATCAATTTTGAATAAATGTTATTTGAATTTGAATTTGAAATAAATGAAACTAATGAAGTTCGATTACTAGAATGCAATGAACCGAGACATAGTTCAAGCACCGTACTGTGAAAGTCTTTTGATTATCATTATCTTTCAGACAATTTCATTGTCACAAGCGCTTTGGCATTTAATTGAAATGTTCCGAATGGATAACATCAATGAACTGTTGTTTCTTTGTATAGGAAAATAGCGTATAATAACACTTGTATGTCAGCCGAAGAGGTAGGCAGCAGTGTGTAGTTCACACCTGCGTTTCACCGGTTACGTTTATCTACCCCTTGCGGCATTACAGGCGTGATGTTACGTAATGATACATTAGATAATAACCATGAAAGAGGTCACACACGTTTTGAAGGATCATTGATTTTTATGCAACTTAAAAATAAGGTTTATATATTAATAATGTTATTTATTTTTACGGGTGCATGTATGAAGAGAGTGATTGATGCGTAGGAGGCGCGGCAGGTCTGCGAGGACAGAGATATTTGTACACACTATGCTCTCTGCCTACCCCGTGAGGAACCTGGCGTGAAGATATATATTTATTTTTACGATATTACAAGGTGGTCGTTTTAAGTTCAAGAGGAACACAAATATTGCCTTTACCTTTAATTACCTCTTGTAAATAACGTAAATCATTATTTTACAATTAAGCACACACATAGATCCCATTAGCGACCGTAGTAATTAACTTTATTACAGCGAGAGCCCGCGCCAAGCACTTCTCAAATTTGCGTTTGTAAAAGCACTTAACGGTTTCAGGTTTTGTCAGGTAATGTTAACTCGCGCACTAATAAACTTATTATTTTAACAGTCTCTTTTGTGCAACATTCTATGTAAATGTCAGTGGATATTCAATTCGTTTTAATTGCATATAATAAATAATATAATAAATGAACTCGTTGGTCGTGTTGGTTGCGAGTGCAACTGCCGAACGGGAGGTCCGGGGTTCGATTCCCGGGTCGGACACTACTAAATGTTCTAATTTAGATTTTCTAGTAGTGGCTCGCGAGTAACATTAAAATGATAGTGTATTATATTGCTTGTTCTTCCAACTGTATAATATGAAATATGTTTCCAAGTATTTTGTAAGTAGTTTTAGTAAAGGTAGAGAGACGGGTGTAATACACTTCCACATATCACCAGTTACGTCAACGTCGCACCATGGAGTAGGTGGTGAGGTGAGTCTATTACCATATACCGGGCACATATCCAGACTCCCAGTCACTACTAGGTAATGTAACGTAGAACAATACAGCGGCCTATTCATAGTAATATCATTATAATAACTCCAAGCACTTTCAAACATCAGTTAATAATGTGCCCGTTCGCAACGAGACATCGAACCGGGATGTCTGTAGTATTGCTAATTGTTTCCGAATAGGGCGGATAATGAGCAACGGAAAAGGTTTGCCCGAACGCGAAAATATCACGAAACAAAGTAATATGGAACTATGTGTATTTAGTAATTTTATTACCGTAATAAAGTTTAAGTAAATTCCATCCAGACCCTCATAAATTTTTATGTTACGAGGGTTTACGAGTGTGTCGCCGGTTCCTTGCCGGGGCCATTATCAAATTTTTCAATTACGCAAGTACTCGTGGCCTGTTTATTTCATTACGACACTGTGCGGTGGGCGCGGTGTTCCTTGGTAGCGTTTACGGCTTACCTTTTCACAAACGGTTGTTCAGCGTTGCTTACAACATTTTGCTCATCACCACCCAGGCTCGCGGTTTTACTAAGTAATGGTTATTAAATTAATAAATGTTTCTGTCTGTACGTTAGGTTCGTCAGGTACGTTGAGAGGGATCCTTTCAGTCTTCAGCAGCAATGCAAATGTTACCAATTCTCACGGTTTAGTTTAAAGTTTTTTTTGCCACGTTTATTATCCACACTGCTCTTTATTATCATACTGCAATGACAACATAAAAAACTTTGTTAAAACTAACTTATGCATACAGATAGAACTATGTATTAACATTTAATAATGATTTTACTTATAACACTATATTTTGCAATAATGATATTACAATTTTTAATTATTTTTAGTCGTATAAACAATAAATAATGAGCTAATTGATGCTGAAAATTTAAATTCTAAAATCTTATTCGAAATTGATTGCAGAAGTCCATAAGCAACTGCGACGATTATCTGCTACCGTCCTCTAGCTGTTTCCTTCGGTAGAAAAATGAATTGGTACAAGAGTATTATAGAATGTATCAGACGGGTTAAAATTAAAATGACATTGATGCTTGGTCCGTTGTTTTAATGGCAAGTGGACGTAACTGCCGAGGAGTCGCGGTTTCGATTCCCATCCAGAACAAATATTTGTGTGATAAACACTAGTATATTTTCTGCTGTTGGGTCAAAAAATATGTCTATATTTCTATATAAATATGTATTTGTACCGGTAGTTTCTCAGCCTGGTACATTAACACAGGGCAACGAGGTACTTCAGTTGTGGTTAAGTTTACGAAGTTTCAGGTCTGGTGTTTGATGCTGAACGTACGATAACACGATTAGTAATAATTTTATCAGACTGCCATACATAATATTTTCCATAGTGGTAGGCAAAGATTAAAGATTTCTACGACCTACTGTCCTAGTATAGTTCTTTCGCATTTTCTCAATTCATTGATGTCGATGTGCATGTTTGTCTTAACGTGTTTATGACGAAGCGTTATTTTAAGACGTGTACGAATATGTCGATGTATGTTTGCTTACTCTGCCATTACCAGTTCTATCATTAAATTTATATCGACGTTTTACAATTTTACAAGTAACCATGGTTAATTACAACCGACGTTTGTAGAGAACGCGGGCGACGTCTACGTATCGCATTGTTAAGAAACGTAGTAAGCATATATGCCCGCAATGCGTAATATGTCGCCAGCCGGCTCGCCGCTGCTAAACTCGCGAATATATGATACAATAAGCATTCAAATAACTAATTTAAAATTGATGTCATTAATATATCTACTTATTCATTGCTCTAGTGTTTGATTGCAAGTGAGACTGCCGATCGGGAAGTCCTATGTTCAAAGCCCGGGTCGACTTGAAAATTGGATTTTTTAACTTAGATTTTTTAATAAAAACATCTAGTAACAGCTCGGAGTCTGGATATGTGCCCGGTGTATGGCAATAGACTCACCACCTATTCCGTGGTGGGACGTAAACGTAACTGGTGCAGCGTGGGAGTGTACTACACGGCCCTGCCTATATCATATTATTCAGGGATTATTGGCGTGATGCTCCTTTTTTTATTGGTGCCTATAAAAACATGATTATCACACCAACAAGACTGATGGAATTTGTAGAAGTTGGGCGGTGTTATTATTTATTTAATAATTATTTTATTCTTATTTATGTACCATGATGCCAGGTCCTTTACGGGGTAGATAGAGAGCATTCAGTGATGTGGCATTGAATCTCTACTAACTACATTTTTCTACTAAATTAATCACTCGGTTTATTAACTAAATGATATTATGTGCTTATTGTATGTATTATTATTACTGTATTTAATGTGTTGTTATATATTTTACATATTTTATTTAAGAACAAATGTGAAATGGAGCGCGAATTATTTCGCTAAGCTAAACGGATGTGATCACGACTTCAATTTACTGCATCATATCAGAAGATACGTAAATAATTAATGCACGCTTCATCGGAAACAGCTTAAAACTATAGTGCCTGTACAGATGATGGACACAGTGAATGGAATTTTCATATTTGTTAGAAACATTTAGATTGAAATGTGCACTTGAAAAATTAACAATAATAATTATAACTGTTTCTATTTAGTTTCTTTCTGTTTCTTGACACATAACCACAAATATATGACACAGATATTTTTATGTAAACAGAAATATTATTTTGAACACTGCGTATTATGTTGAACATATATTTTTATATAAACACGAATATTATTTTAAATTTTCAGCACCAGCATTCTCGTAGAATTTTGGTTCATTTAAATGGCCATTCATTTAAATATTCAAGACTTTTGGGTGTTATAACTCAAATTTAATAATGTGTTGTTTATAGCGATCACAAGTAAATAAATCTCAGCAAGAATATCTTTAATGGTCAATGCTTAATAGAAATGTTTACAAAGTATTTTTTTTGTACGACCTATTTTAGTGGTATTAAAAATGATCAACGAACAGTTATAAAGAGACGATACATTTCACAAAAGTGCATTAAAGTAAGCAGCATTATAACTTCAACTTGCAACTGCTGTAATTTTATAACTTAATAACTAGCAATTGCTAGTGCGGGCACGTAGTGCAGTTATTACTACTGAGTTATTACTCCAGAGTTATTACTACAGAAAAGCTTCCTTTTTTACACAATTTAAATGTGTAACATTTGGGTCCAGTGCATGTGTCGCCTTGTCCTATGTCAGCGCCTTTCGCACACTTGAACTATTTCCTTTATGCTCGGAAAAGTCTCCATGAAAAATTGTTACAGTCGAGAGTTACACGTGGTGGAAACTTGAGACGGGCCAAGAGCGGCTACCGATACCGTAATAGTTTGGGAGAGACCGAGCTATGTAATTGATCGGAAGTTCCGAAGATACTAAGAACCCGAGATACGAAATCGGTCGTAACTTCCGTAGATATTAACAAATTAGTGTTCATCTATGGCATATTATAATAGCTAGTGATCGCTTAGTGTTCAAAATTCGAACATAACACATTCGGTGTTTTAAATTCGAACTTTATTGAGATTCTTTTGTCCGACAGCATATACTTACTTTACAAATGTTCTCTCTACGTTATTAATTCACCATAGACTAATAATTATGTATCTGACATTAATAGTATAAACGTAAAAAATCGATTTTTGTTTATTTTTATTTAATGTATTTGCAAAAGGTATAATATGTATTAATTTTAGCTTACCATAATGTTACTACATACCTATATACAAACTTTAACTTTACTGAAACTCACAATCCTCTGTGGGCGCAATATGCCTGAGATGTACAAAGTTCTTTCTTAAATTAATATATACAGACGATCAAGACTAATAAATTATAAGCTTTAAAGATTTCATTACTTATATATTGAGGTCTTTGAGGAAAACATATCAACACTTTTTGTATATGGCACTGCCCGGTATATGGCAATAGGCTCACCACCTATTCCATCGTGGGACTTAAAAGTAACTGGTGAAACGTGGGAATGTT
>DWDW01002445.1:0-10220 GCA_018245635.1 Mimoniades versicolor eupheme
CATACATCACGCCTGTAACCCTCGAAGAGGTAGGCAGAGGAATGTAGCACACTCCCACGTTTTACCAATTACGTTTACGTCCCACTATGGTATAGGTGGTGAGCCTATTGCCATACACCGGGCATATATTCAGACTCCGCACCACAACTAAAAAATCTAAGTTAGAAAAATCCAGTAGCGTAACATAGATTACGTGTAGTTAAAACATTGCCAAGAACTCTAAGTACCTATCGACATGTAAACGAGTATTTTAGCCCATCCCTGTTTTACACATATAGCGTGTTTCAAAATCCGCCCAATATATTTTTTTTATAATTTTTATTATGTGATAAGCTAACGTTTGGCCGCAACCCCACCTGATGCTAAGCACATATGCGTCCAAAGAAGGAACAAGCTTGCCTACGAAAAGCCTATTCACCCTCGCTTTGAGCAACCCTGGGATGTATCTATATATGCACATGTCTGGATACACAGACGCTGGCAAAGTGGTGCACTCTTTCTTTAATCATTAAAAACAGTAATTTATTTATTTATATGGAAAACTATATAAACATTACAGATTTTTACCACCCAATTTGTATTCGTATAATGAAACAATACCTAAAGTAGCAGTCTTTTTTAATACATCTACTATCAACGGCTTTCAAGACGTCGTGGACTGACTTTGTTTACTTGATACTTATTGGAATATTATGGATAATCGTGTTCGCGTCTAGTATTCGAGAAAAAAATGGAGAATTATAAATTAATTTTAATTGTAAGAATTAATATTAATGAATAATTTAATTAATTATTAAGATGCAAATCATTATGAAAAATCCAACAATAAAGTAAATGGTTAATTAAATGATAATATCGCTAAGCGTGGTGTACCTACATCACCATAATCATACATTTATGATAATAATCATTGTAAAATATATGTTATGTTATAATAATTTAATTTAAATGAAGATATGTTGCTGTGGAGTTTTTTTTCATAACACACGAGTAAACTTTCCACATCAAGTATTTACTGATAACCAAAAATAGTGAATTACAAAACAATTTTTAATGAATGACGTGTTACATTAAGTTCAATATCGTTACAGCGGCTCAAACTTCGCGCGTACATTTCTGTTGTTAACGACCAAAAGTATAGAGCTGATAACAACGAAGTAACCCGTCTCTATTTAAAATACATATAACAAACATGTTTTAATTCATTATACAATATAACAAATAAATTGGTAATGTTAAACGATTGATCTTAATTAAAACTTTTAAAATGGTGCAACGTGGGCGTGTACTTCACTACTCTGCCCATCTCTCCAGGGATTACAGGTGTGATGCTATTAATTTATAATACTATGACAAAAATGTAATAATATAATTATTATCCCATACAAAGATTAGTTTTTATCTTATCATTTTGTAATACACATAGGTAGTACACAAAGGATACCGTTGCAATGAAATATGGATTAAGTTTTCAGAATCTCGTTTGTCTTGACACTGGATTGGATTGGGAGACAAGTTGTGAGTGTGTAAAGTAATAATTAATATTTCGGATTCCATCTCCGAGAATCTCATGAATGAGCGGGTATGAATGGCGCCCGGACGTGACGTAACAACAATGGCGTGAGGCGCCAATTGCGCGTACGCGTAGGGCTGCCAACTACAAAATATCCTTTTTTAAATCGTTTCTAATTTCAACGTCAGACATTTACGTGTATATTGTGAGATGCAATATTATTACAGAAACAATAACGACCACTGTAATACTGATAAAGACGACAAATTATATAATTTCATAATGAATTATAAAGTAATATATGATCCAGGCAATAGAATCATCATTTATGAAAATTCAACGGTCAATTAAGACTGCGGCTTTCGAATTTAATTCAGCAGTGTGACGTCCACTAAAACAAGGAAAAAAAAACACAAAAGCAATCGCCAACCGTAGCCACGGTACGTTGACAATCGTTTACCTACTTATTTCTGATTCTCATTGTTTACCAACTGCACTTTTTACGGCCAATCCCACGATGCGCCGCCGTATGACTCAGTCGGTCGGCGAGTGAATGAATGTATGAATGAACATTATTATTAATATTAAATCATGTTTTACGCTTTACATGGATTTTTCTCACGATGCAACAACACGTCGTAACACGACGGCGGCGTCGTCATGTATCGTTTGCCTACTTGTTTTGAATTATGAATTGAATTATTAATTTATAGTTGTTTTACGTTACAAGGTCTTCCGTTGGGTCGATGATAATTATTAATTTATAGTTGTTTTACGTTACAAGGTCTTCCGTTGGGTCGATGATAATTATTCCCATATTGTAGCACTAGTTTTATAATTTACATGCGTTAGGTACATGACGTACGCATCATCTGACTGTATTGAGTCCACAGCTGGACAAACGTCTCTCCTTAGGGGATTTTGCCGACAAGCCCACGCTGGGCATGTAGGTTGGGGATCGCAAAGTAAGTATGTCATCGCCTACGCTGCTACTTTTATACAGTTATGTAAATAAGCTATGTAATAATAACAGTAAGATAATAATAAATATGAAAGGCCATAATAATGAAGGACGAATGGTGAAACATATATGATCTAGTGGACACACACGGCGCCGCGCGCTCAGGCGGATGTCCTCGGCTATTTTCATGCAGATCACAACTTCGAACGGGCTGAGGACATTCAAAAGCAAGCGTACGGAACCGAGATATCTGCTTAAAACACAATCGGCCATAATTAAATAATCACATTTATTAAATACGTACATATATCCAATATATACATAGGTAAATACATATCCAAAATACCGGAATGAAATATTAAATGTAAATACATACATACACATTATATTATAATATTAAACGGCAGATATATCTATTCAAAACGATAAAACCAATTCAATATAATATCCGAATTTCTATCCACACCAACTGTAAGGCGAGATTGTGACATATTTTATGTTAATAAAATGTAATATTTTGGAAGTAATAAGTCTAACTGCGAAATTATAAGGCTAACTATTTTATATTTATGATCACCATCATCCTCAATTCTTTACTGCCCTTCGGGTGCCCTTTGCAGGATCAAAAGGGTCAAGACTTTAGTCTACCCATTGGTGTCTTGACCTTTCTCTCAGACGATACTTTGACTCCTAAGAGATAAAAATAATTGAACGGTTTGAACACGCATTGAATGAAATACGGGCGAGTGGCGAATCCGTATATCGAGAATTCTCAAGCTATCTCCACCACCTCCGACGGGGCCGAACGACTGTTGCTATGCGATAACAGCCTTGGGCGACTCGACACACGATTTGCCCTGCTGAAGTTTTTACTGAATTTAGACAAATTAGGTGTACCTATATATAAAAAATTAATGGATTCTTGTAAGAATATACATACGACCATTTACACAGCAGTAGACAGTGGACCGTTAAATTGTAACATTTGCCACGGTAGTATCTACAGTATTATTAAACTTATCGCTACTTATGCGAAAACACCTTTTGACCAACACAAGTATATTAATTAAAATGAAACATTTTCAGCAATTCTTCTATTTTCGTATACTCATAAATTACGTACAACTACTCTATTGCAAAGCGGCAGTTATTAAACTTCAATTCTTAAATCACGACAATTAATCTGCAAGTCTCAATATATATTATCGATCAATAATGATAAAAAAAACCCACGAAACATCTCGCGCCTTTATTCAATAGACACATTTAGAATTTACGCGTCATCAGACAAAAACGCCAATTAAGTCAAATCAAATACTCTTTGGGCAAGTTTTAGTTTAAAATTTTTGTTAAATAATAAATGCACTTGTATTTCGAAAATCATAAAATTACCGAACTGTGTGCTTCAGCAAATACTACGAGTATAAACAATATAAATAAATCGTGTAGGTACTCAAAGGGCCCACTGAATGAACGGAGCCGTTCCGCGACACCTCAGATCTTGTGTTCGTGTTGCCTATTAAACAGCCATGCTTAGTACGTAGATGCCATAAAGTTTAGACAGAACTGGTACATTTTATAATAAATTTTAAATTATACAACGTGACTTAATTTTAAATTATATAACGTTAACTTGAATGGAACGTGTATGGTTGTAAGAATGAAAATGGACATGCTCCAATGGTTCAGACATGTAGAAAGAATGGGCAAATTAAAGTATAACAAAACTGATGTATATGGGAATGACTCATCTATTTTGACCAAATAGGTCAGATCAGATGTCGGCCGATGGCAAAAGGTTTAGAAGTTTCCTAGATAAACATATATGGTATTCCATGCTCTTATCTACTATTAATGGTAATAATTCAGTAGCACTTGAATAATAACGTGTTAGTACCTACCTACTTAATAACAAGTTGTAACATGTTCGCTCAACTTGCGCTGTGAAATAGAACATGTGTAAGAAACTCGTCCGCTCTCCGTGTCCGTATCGTCTACAGTGTGTAGGTACCTAAAATTAAGTGATGATACGTTACTTATGTTATGCAAAAATAGCAATCTCAATATACCTAGCAAAAGTCTAAAAGTTTTCATGGTGCAAATATGAAACAAACAGTAAATCTATTCCACCTTGGGACGTAAACGTAACTGGTGAAACGTGGGAGTGTTCTACATTCCTCTGCCTACCTCTTCGGGGATAACAGGCGTTATGTTACTCTCTCTCTCTCTCTCTCTCTCTCTCTCTCAGTAAATCAGACATCAATATAGCTGTTGTTCATATTATTGGTCGCTAATGAAGTGCCACAATTAAAAATGTCGTAATTTATTCGATGACGAGAGCGGTAACTGAGCAACGGACAAACACAAGAGTAGACACATTCTGTGTGGCCGCCATCCTCAATTATGAAGGGAATAAATGTTTAATAGAAATGTAAGGAATTACGCTTCTAGTACATAGTTTTATAGGTCCTACCGATGTACATTACAATATAAATCATTCAACATGGTTCTATTCCGCGGGCGATGGGTCATTCTACACCTACATCCTGATCTTTCGTCGCACTTGCAACCAACACTACCTACGAGACAGTCATTGTATAAAATTATAATTCGGCAAATTGTTTTGTATTGTATAATACAATAAAAAAGTTATATCTATAGATACGTTATATAATTAAACTATTTAGTACATAAACTTTCTTCAAATATTAATACCAAATTGAACTGATTTACATACATATATAGGTATATGTGATAATAATATTATGATAATAATGGTACATAATTTTTATACGAAATTCGTATATGTATTAAGAAAAAAATAAATATCAATTAGTGAATCTACCGTTCCTAATAAACTTCGACGGCGTAGCGTACCAAATTTAATAACGCATGCCATGATCTCACGTATTATATTTTTCTAACAAACGCGTACCTACTCACTAACGTCTGATTAAAACTCGGATGGATAAACAAAATATACTAGCATTAGGTATTATTAATCTTATTACGACACGCCACGCCCTTGATAGGGTAAGGAAAGAGCATTTTGCAACATCTCTGTCCTCACAGATCTGTCCTGCTTCAACATTCACCACTCTCTTCATGCACGCACGAGGATTTAGCAGACTAAATTCTCCATCATTCAGTTGAGCTATTTCATTAAAATAGGCGAGCACTGGCCTTTCTCGGCACAACGAAGTACATGTGTGTAATGGGTGTAAATGAAAAACTTCTTGTTAAAAAAAAATCTGCGTTATTCAATAATGATCCTTTATAATATCTACTTGAGCACTCGCTCCAAGACTCCATGTGTCGATAAACAGTAATACGCGAATACCGACTACAAAGAATATTTACATAAACGTAGGTAGGTAGGTCGTGCCCAGTGGTAGCTGACCGTCGCTCTTCGTGCAGCAGCGGTGATGTCTCCGTTGGTTCCGGTGCGCGACCGTGGACTAGCCAGCCGGGTGACATCGGCGGGTTGAAGTTCAAGTTTCACATTACCATTCAATACCTGTTGGCAATATAACTATGAAACTTGTTCGGAATTTATTACAAAGTAGGTATTTCATTGGAGATCCTTGGAATGTAATTTTCCAGATAGTATATTCGGTTTAACGAAACATAATATACAAAGAAACACAGGCACGTATATAACGAAATAACCGTCTGAGATCACAAATAAACAAGCAGGCCAATATGTAAACTTTACCGCACCTTTGTACATAAAATCTCAAAACTAAATTTCATAAAACTTCTAGTGGTTTTGACATGATACGCAGCCATAATCAGCCAGAGGAACAGGCAAATGAACAAAAAAAACAAATATTTTCGTATTATTATACGAAATATTTCTTCCACACATAAACAAGATTGAAGTAATATGTTAAATTGAGTGTTAGATGATCTATTAGTTTAAATAATTCGCATATGGAGTACACACGTTCCGACAACAAACACGCCCATACACAACAACAGATATCAAGGTATATTAATGACGGAATCAACAAATATTGACATGAATATACATAGACAATAACACACAATAGCGTGATACTCGTGCGAGTCCTCAACAAGTACCCGCGTGAACGGTATCGATTGTGGAATGGCCCTAGTACGCGCCAGGACAATTGATCACACACCCCTATTGCGGAGGTTGCGTCACCGCGGACCGGGAGGCCACGTGGTACTCATCAGCACCGGTCTACACGAGACTAGATCCATGTCAATGAAATGGCGAGTGGCATTACACACAAGACAGAAAAATAATATAGAGAGGAACATTACAGAATGCTAAAACTAAGGCTGACCTGCTGTCGCTCGCTAGTTATTCCTCCGTCGGTAAATATCAGATGATAACAGCCCTAGCAGTGCTGTATAGGAGCAAAAATAGATTTACGATATACAATCCGTTGCCCAATTTAAAACCTTTAAAAGTTCTCAACTTCGTTCCTTTTAGAAATAGCAAAACATAATTATACCTTTGAGAATATTAAATTCGCACTAAAACTACATATATTAATGAAAAAAATACATATGTATATATCTGTCTGTGGGTTACAATTTTCACTTGAACACAGTTGTAGAGACACATGAAGTGGTTAGATACGCATGTGTTCCTGATCCCGGAACCACGTACAGTATTAAAAAACCCTATTTCACTGTGGATACAAATACATAACTAAATACATAATACCGCTCCTGCTGTAAATCGAATACACCAATATTACAACCGCTATGCCAGAAGACTAAACAAATGTTTAATTGAAATTGTACTAAAAGTACTACATATATGATAATCATTATTACCATCATAAACCTGTCTTGGTTCATTGCTAGACAATGAGTTTGTCTAATGAGCGGCATCGCGCCCTGAGCCGGTCCGCTTTCTACAGCTAGTCATCCCACCTGGCCGGAGGGCGTCCTACACTACCTTTGCCGAGCCGCAGTCTGAACTCCAGAACTCGTTCACTTCAACGGTTACCGCTTTTACAACAGCCCACTGTCACTCCAGCCTACTACTCTTTCGAACTACAAATTTACAATGCAAACCAACAATATTACTTTAAAAGAAATATACCTACGGCAGTTACTAAATATTTTCATTGATTAATTCTAATTATTAAAAGAAAAAAAAAAAAACCTACAACGTATTGTTAGCGCGCACAGGTGAGCTTACTGATGCATAATAAATAACATTTACTTAATTAATATAGCGTTTATAGCACAAAAACTTAACCGTTTTAAATACAACGATCGCACGGTCGGATAACGCGAAAGATGTCCGCTATCTACGATGCTTGTCTTCGTAACATTAATGTTTATCTGTTAAAACGCCGCTCATGTACCAGTAGTAACTAATAATAGAGGCAGGTAACATTCGTATTTTCATTGTTACACGAATATATAGGTATAGAATTTGGAATAATATAATAACAAGAAATATTAATGGACTCGACTCAATTTATAAAATGGCAGCGAAGTTTTAAATACATTTTACATTTTATTTCAATAGCAGTAGACTTTCTGTCGCCACTAGAGCCGTCTTCTACGTGGCGTGGCATGGCGGATGCCATTTTTGCCCAATTTATTGCCATTCCGTATCGCGGCGAGCGCCGGTGCCCGACGTCATTCGCGCCAGAAGGCAAAAAAGGGTCGGGATTTTAGGGTTGGTAAGGCTAGAGTAGTTTGTATTGAAACAAATACTTTCAAACTAATTAAATTAACTGATTATAATGTGAACCCTTCAATTGAAAGAAAATTCAAACGGGATGTTGACTTGAAGAAAAAGTGATTTTATATATGGCACTAAGAATATAATTTGTATAGTAATGAATCTAATATATAAAAAGTTATGGATGTGCCTGAAAATAACTAAGTATCAAGCTAAGTACCAAGTGTAACTAAGTATTAAGAAAGTGCTAAGTCAGTATCAGCCCGATAAAACGAGGTCATGCAGTATGTATGATTTTTCCTAAGCGATGTACTTATAGTTATACTATGCGAAGAACTGAAGCAATGGGGAGCGAGCCAGCGGCAGTAACGTTTGGCAGCTACTGCCGCGAGCATCTGTAACATAACACGAAAAAACTACTCTTAGCGTCAGTTAATGCGGTTTTTCTGTGTTCCTGCTTAGTGTTCCCGAAATCAATAGTCTGCGTAGTAACACCTTATATACAACCCTAATCGTGTATTTACAAGGTCAATCGAAAAAAAGTCAATCGCTGGGAGCTTACGATAAAGGACTCAAGAATATGTCCGGGGGCACCGTAACTAGTCGAGCTAACCCAATAACCACACGTGACTTAAGCCAGACTTAATTTAACCATATAATGTATATACTTAAATCAAAAGATTTACGTGAGTACATACCACATTCCCTTCCCAACTCTCCAGGGCTTACGGGCATGATGTTTATGTACACAGATAAATCAGGTAATAGTATAAAAAATATTAACGAACGCGAGTCAACCCTGTCCTTACGACTATCTCTTGGCAGCGGAGAATCACTAATATTTTTGCGATAGCGCACTCCACGTTGGAGGCGACTCACTGCATTACTTTCACATACGTTCTGTTACAGAATGTTTAAATGTGTAACACTAGCAGTGAAAGGGTACGTTCGTACGGCGCATGTAACCGTTCGAGCTTCCCATACTTCGGTGGCTACGAGACGGAGAAAAATTTCTTTAAACGTATTATTGACAAGTTCCTATTAAACTTCTTAAGAAGTCTTTCGGAGTAGATTTCACAGAACTGGGTGATTGGCTTGTTATAGTACTATTGTGATAAATAATTTAAATGGAATAACAAGCATGAAATATTAGCGAGAATATTTCAGAGTCCTTTTGCGGAATACTTCGATCCGGCAATTTCAGTAAACCGAATATGCCTGCGGCATTTTCTGTCTGTTCCATGTTCCATGTAACATTACGCTTGCACATCCTCTACAGGGGTAGGCAGAGGAGTGTAGTATACTTCCACGTTTCACTAGTTACGTTTAAGAGCCACTATGAATGAGGTAACTACCATACACCGCGCACAAATTCAGACTTATTAGACTAGACATTTTTACTACAAAATTTAGATTAGATAAGTTCAACATAATACTGAAGCCGGGATATGAAGGCCAGATCACTCGATCAGCAATAGTCCTTGCACCACTCGACCAAGAGGGCCGTCATTACTGTTTTTGTATAATGTGGACAATTAATGCTTCACTTTGATGGACGTCGGAAGCATTTAACCTATCTCACCGGTGAGCATTTCAACTAAAAGTCCTACCGTTTTCAAAAACCTTCAGTATTAAGCTTCAAAGTTCAATAGGAGGGCTGGGGAAGGGAGCGGACCACCCTGATATCAATTACATCTACAATCAATTACAGGAAACATTTTTGAGTACTCATCATTATCATCATTGGGCTATTACAGCCCAGAGCTGGACATAGGTCTCCCCTGATCGGTTACGCTCATAATCCCCACGCTGTGCATGCGGGTTGGGACTCGCAGAGAACAGTTTATCACGCCGCCTGCTCTGCTGCGTATTATATGAGTATTATAACGCAATTATCCTTTTACGGTTCATTTCGATTTCTGTTTCCTCACGGACTATACCTATAAACAATTAATATATTTAACTTTAAAGTAAATAAAGGTGATCATTTCTATCTGTTATAATATCTACTACCTTTCAATTATATAAAAAAATATCAATTTAAATACCAACAATCTCAGTGATATAGG
>DWDW01002446.1:0-10217 GCA_018245635.1 Mimoniades versicolor eupheme
TCCTAACGCTAGGCACGCTTGTAGATCGCAGGGAACAGATCCTCGCGCCACCTACGCTGCTGCCCGGAGGAGATCAAGGCATTTAATTGTTCCTAGGTAGAGCGCATTATACCCCGATCTGCTAGTTTCACTGTCATCACGATAAAAACACTTATCAGATTACAACTCTATCGAGTCTCTACGCCCACTTAGTGTCTGTTTCTTATTGTTTAGTTTAATTATATATTTTAGATCACATTACCTTCAACATACAAATAACCATTCTGGCCGTAATTAAATATATTTGTGTACGAGGGGTACAAGGCACGTACGATAGAGCAGGTGGGAGGAGGTATATTTGGTAACATCTTTTCATTTCTTTTCTTTTCATGAGAATATAAAAATTATATTGTGTCCGGGAAAAGCCGGGTCAGCTCGTAGGTTGTAAATAAAAGAAAAATAAAAATATACTTTGTAAAGAAAACAAACAATCTATATTCAAATTAAGCTGTACATTTTATACGTACCTAATGGAAAAAAAATCATTTGAAAAACAAAATCGCAAGGTAAATATTTTTCGGATAGGAATTTATATAACTAGCTGATTTGAATATCGTACTCATAGATTTATCACAATGTATTTTAGATTTATAACCTTTATAACCCTCCAATTGTACGTTATAAACGTTGGGTTCGAGAGTCAGTGTTTGTGTGGTAACAGTTACTCTATTGGACAAGATAGATATATTCTACTACTATATTATCATCATGCCGCCAGTTGCCTCACGGGACAACGGAACAAGTAAAGAGTGCCATATATCTCTATCCTTACATAATTAACGTAGGTACTCGTATTTCTACATTTTTCTACATCCCTCAGTCTTTTCATACACACACACTTTTCGGAAACTTCCTGGATTTGGTATGTAGAAAGAATGCCATATTACAGAATGATAATACCAAAAACCCCGCCACTACTAGCAATTCTAAAGTAGAAAAATTTAGTTGAACCCCGGACCTCACGATCGACAGTCGCAGTTGCAACCAACATGACCAATGAGGCAGTAAACTACTTGATTACAGTTACTAAAAAATACATTTGAAAGGTTATTTTAGTAATCATAATATTTCATAATTAAAGATGTTCACGTTTGGCAGTGATATTTAGCTATGTTTTTCCTGGTAATTTATTCTTTGGGGCCGAGTCACCTGGAACGTTTTTAATATTTACGTCTGTTCCAACATCCGAGGTGGGTCACCTCGTACCACATTGCACACACGAGGGTAGCTACATATAAATATTCGCTATTGTACTTTTAAATAGAAGTTGGATGAAAATTCTATAATGTCTCTGAAATGTATTGACGGGCGGCCGAAAACGGCGTCTAATTCGTCGACGTCGGTGCTGGAGACGCGGACGACTCATCACGCAAATATGACGAATCTCCTGCGCAGCGAGCAGGTCCGGGGACCATTTGTTACCGTATGAATAAGAGGTTCTGGGGTTCCGTAGTATTTAAACAAGTAAAAAAGTTTATTTCGGTTTATTCGAGACGATTGCAGTGTGGCTCGCCGTGCCTAGGCCCAGCGAAATGTCCTCTGACGGGCAATAGTCGAAGGCGTTGTGCAAAGCTGTGCTCCACGATTACCAAACCGCGTACCCAGCGTGGCGATTACGGGTGAAATGTTCCTTATAGGAGGTCTACGTCCAGCAATGAGAAAACGGTAAGAATGATGTTGATATTTCGGGATTCTATTAATCCGTACGTTTAAATCAAGAAGTATTCAACAATTTTAGCTACATATTATTAGATATACTATGCTTCGAATTTGAACTACACTTTTCCTAACATCCGCTGTCAAAAATGAATGATTTACATATAGGTACATTTTCTATTTTCAGGTCTAAAGTCAGTCAGTCAGTCAGTCTGAAGTCTCAGGTCGCTTCAGTTTGGTGAATGCTATTTGTGCCTTAGCCTTTGTTCAGTTTGTCATGTAACCCCATCGCTGTGTGCTTTCCGTTTCATCTGGATGTATTATATGTGTATGTTACGCAAGATGAATGCTACATTCATACTCTGTTGTTTTTTCATTGTTAACGTGTTGTCTGTCTGTTAGGTCATGACTGGACAAGCAGGGAGAACAGAATGCCAAACTCCTTCATTTATCCAGTCCTGGCGTTCGCCCCTACATTCTTTACCCCCCAAAAGGCCACAGTTTAACGTCCCTATACGCTTAAGAATTAAAAATTGTAACCGAGATGTGTGTGTACGGAACAGCTCTCTCCGCGCCGCCGCCCTCTTCACGTTTATTCGTATTTATCGTTTAGAAGCGCGCGGATTACTGCTGTTTATGGATTCAATATCGTGATTTATTTGCGATTTTACGTTATTTATGCGCCGATGCTGCTCTTGATTTCGTAAATGTTATTACATTAGAAAATTATACTGTTCATGTGATTGCATTTTATGTTATAACGTGACGTTAGGTCCGTTTCGGAGTAGGAAAGCAACACCGAGTGTCAAAGAGCTATATTCTCACAAACCTGTCGCGCTTCTTCAACATTCATGACTCTCTTCATGTCAGTTTAGGAGATTTCTGAACCGCCTAATGGCCGGTATTTGACCTATTTGTTAAATATGAACGATTCTTGATTCACTTCGGCACCTGTATTCATCAACAATCGCATTGTGTATGTTAACACTATGTCGTATATATTGATTGTATAAGCTTCTCTGAATACCGCAAATATTGAAGTATAGCTTGTTCTGTAAAATATTTGTGTGTAGAAACCTTTGTCTTTTGCGAGTGTTCAATAAATTTTCGGAATGATTTTGGATATAATGTAATTATGATAAATGATATTGGGATAAGAGTGCTGAGGTAGAATTAATCTTTTTATTAAAATTAATTAAGGGTTACCTATGTATATAGTTTCTCGTGTTGGCTGCAAGTGCGGCTACCGATCAGGTGGTTCAGAGTTCAAATCCCGGGTCGGGTACTGCTGGATTTTACTAACGTACATTTTCAAGTGGTCTGGAGTAGTTATTCAGAGCAGTTTCTAGTAGTGTCCCAGAGTGTGGAAACACACCCGGTGCATTAGGCTCACCACTTATTCCATATTAAGACGTAAACGTAACTGGTGAATCGTAGGAGTGTATTACCTTTCTCCGCCTACCTCTTCGGTGATTACAAGTGTCATGTTTCTTTTTATAAATTAAGGGTATTGTCCAAGAGGAACTTAATAATTTGGCTATACTTCCAGGACACAACAACTATTCTGATCTTTACGATATGTGTATTTAGGTATTGTAACATAATGTAATGTTAAATTTGATAGTTTCTGTTTAAATTTGCTAAATAAAAAGCAGGGAACCAAGGATTCTAAGAGCGGTAATCGATGAAACGTCTGAAATAAACTGAACACGGGGGAAGCTGTGGGGAGAGGGTAGCTCACAAATAAATCAGCCCCGCGCGAGCAGTAATCCGAATTTGTTCCAAACTTCTGGTAACAATTCGAAACGGCTCAGAGGTCTTCGGAAGTTCGCCGAGTCGCAAGTTGAAAGGGCTCAGAGAATACTTCAAAACGCTTCGCTAAAAATAGGAAAGGGCTATTTTTTGTAGAACCAACGGGTTCAAAGACTCACCGGTGCTAAAGGTCATTAAACTTAACTGTAGCCGACTGTGAAAAAATATCCGAAAGTATCTCTATTTTCTCCGTAACGGTTCACGATTTTATTGTTAAGTTGTGCGGGAATGACAGAAGCTGAGACCTCGGCGCGACTTGCGGCACCCTATTACAAGAATCTCCTTGAACTTCGAGGCTGGCTAAAGTATCTTCAATATATGTATATTTGAATCAATTCCCACATGAAATAATTTTACTTATTCATACATTTAGATTAGATCTAGTCCCGTTACTTCGCATTTATGGATACATTCGCTGAAAAGAAATATTTATGATAAAAATACATGATAATAAAATTATTTTCAGAAAAAATTCAGACGTTCAATTTTTATCTTAAACTTTATGCCATAAAGGGAAACGATGGTTTATAAACCGACCTGTCCGTAGAATAAAGTTACTTCTGCATAATCTTCACTTTAGAGGAGAGCGAATTGAAATTTTTTAAGCACAAAATCAGCATTAATATTTTTCTTAATTGTTCTAGAGGATTGATTCTTTTTCTAAGCATGTAACTGGTATCTTCGAAACCACTAATTAACTAAATTCCCTGAAGTTGTCTTCAAAAGAACCCAATATCAGTTTGTTTTTAAAAATACATAGGGAGATAGATCTCTAGGGCTCTATATATGTAGAGAGGAGGTTATCTAGCAATAGGAAGTAAATGAGTCATCAACTACGAGTATGTTCTGGTGATAGTAGGCGATGCTTCACGAACACATAGGTCTGATGTTAACGTTAAAAATATATCTTGAATCTAAACTCGTATTTCCTGTTATATTTTCCCAAAAACAAAGGCTTTACTGTGTACAATGGAAAACGCGGGGCGGCGGGCGGGCGCAAGGGATCGACTTCCGGGCGAGTCGGAACCGGCTGATATGTGAGCTTGTATCGTCCAGCTTGCTTTGTTCACCTGATAATTTTTGTTTTTCTTGGAGTTTCTATGTTTTCAACATACTTTTTCATTCCAACTGTGTATTATGCCAAAAAATCTATGTATGCAATTCGAATCTTATAGTGTTATTTAGTCGGGAATAAATCTAGCTTCCAAGGGTCATATACATACATATGAACAATTCCGCTATGAAAATTACTATCATAGATTGGAACTCATTGCACAGGGATATGATGTATAGAAACAATCTTCACGGAATTCGTTTAATCGTTGTAGTGTTGGACACGAAGCTCCTCTCAGAAAGAGGTGATTGGAGCCCATAGTGTACCACGCTGGCCAACACTAGGTCGGCAAACTTCACATGTCTTCGATAACGTTAAGAACTCGAAGGTGTGCATATTCCTCAAGAAGAGATAATTCTAGTCCGTTAACTGGAAACGTTAGAAACATATACACGTCCGCAATCCCTGAAGAACAGGCAGAGGTGTGTAACACCGTCTCACGTTACTCCATCAGTGGTCGCGTCTTCAACCACCGGGCCATCGCGGCAGGCGGGGACTCTTATTTCACATGAAACTCTAATGGTATATTCAAATTAAGATTCTAGATTAGGGAATTATATGAGTGTCTTGTGTAATCCCAGAACTGGGATAATCAACAGAGTACGGCACTAATTCATATGAAAACCAAACATGGCGACGTAGATTGTTTCTAAGACAAACATTGGTTTTCGCATCTGTAACTAGTTGGTATACAACGTATGTATGTCTTGGGTCAGTGCTTGTCAAACTTTATAATAGCGCACCACTGAATATAACGGAAGCGCAGTTACATTTATCGTCGATTAAATTTAGGCAGACTTCATATATCTTTTACACTTAAGTAGTTACAAGAAGTAATTAGCAAAGGAAGTTTAATATGTTTTATAATGTTTCATTGATGAAAAATTAAGTACTGTTTGGTTTTCATATGAATTAGTGCCATATTCTCTTGATTATCCTAGTTACGGGATTCTACAAGATACTCATATAATCCATCATTACGATAATCGCTTTGATTATAACGTAACATAATGCAAATATTAGAACAGCTCCTGAAAAGCCTCAGATAGTACATATCTCGGTTAACATCCAATCAACATTACTCAGTATAATCTCACAAATGTGTCACAGTGTACATGAATAAAATTACAGTACAGGTACAGGTTTTAAAATATCGCATAATTAATTTTATACATGGTACGAGGCATAGATACTTTGAGAACCAGTGCGCTAAGTATATTGTAATCCTACAAACATCTAGACTTGAAATATCTGTGGGGTATCTGCGAGGATATTAGTGTAGAAATTCCAAAGGCGCTAATAATGTGCCTCTGAAAGAAATCGAAAGTAGATAGCTCGATTATTGAAAATAGTAAGGTTATTTTTGCACTTCAAAGTGCGAGATTAAAATGTGGATATGTATGAAATGTTCAATCATATTGGAGACGTGCTAAAAGAGGGCCAAGTGAAAAGTTCCCAGCGTGTGTGACGAGATTAATGAATGTAGGAAATACGAAAAAAGGTCTGCCAAGATCGTAACAGGTAATGCTTAGTGTTAGCCTATCTATATGAGAAATAAATGTGCCAATGTATGTATTTATTCCATCAGTTACAATTTGTACGTATGTTATGTGTGCGTGTACATACGAGTATAAAGGGATCGCGAAGACGACCAGAAATGTTCCGCAGTGCTGGCATTCTTCTCGCGAATAAATTCGCATCGAAATAGGAACGTAAAGAAGATTGGGATTACGACATCATTGGCGCGGACTAAATGTAATGTATTTTTATATCAGCTTTGTAACAATTTTCACTAAAGTATAACTGTAAGTAAATGTAACTTTTTTAAATTATAATCTGCTGAAATACAGTTTGTTTATGATTTTACAAAGATCTTCCGTATTCATAATACATATAATGCACGATCTCACGACTCGATCTCACGACTCGATCTCACGACCCCTTAATCGTGAATTTAGATGCTTAAAACTAAACCCCCAGTATAGATCTAAAAAAGTGCATTAGTTTCATATGAGAAGAAATATGGACAAATGAACGAATTCGAAGATATCTTTGGGCGCTATTTTTTCTGTTATAAACGTAAATCACATTTAAGGCTTTGGCAATAGGCTGTCTCTATGACGTATACAAAATTACATTCTGAATAACATTAATACGTTGCTAGAAATACAGAAATACATATAGGTAGAGACAGATACGACCGTGCGTACATAGTACAGAACATAGAGGCTTTCAACTAACATTTAGATTTGAAGCCGCCTGCAGCTATAGCTCTGTGCTTTCAAAGCCCCCAATAATATTATAGTTAATATCGATAAATTGGACGCAACCGGAATAAAGGGCAAACGGAATAAAAGGATACCGTGTGATTTATGTGTAGAGCCAGGCAGTTGTTATGTAGAGCCGTAGCGTTTTGTAAAATATTACGTAATATTTTACGGCTAATAAATATTATGCTGCGTGACCGATTTTAGATGTAAATATTATTAATATCTATTAATAACTCATGTAAGTCTATTTAACTTGTATCGGTATTTACTTTCCGTATAGATGCGTACATATGTGTGTGGGCGTTTAGTGGTGCCTATGTGAGTTGCATCAGGTACATATTTTATTTTGGAACAATCATAAATATATTTTCCTCTTCCTCTGAAATAGCCCTCGAGGTCGAAGTCCTCGAGATTGTCTTCCAACACACCTTGTATTCTGTACCCCATGTCTAAACACTTTACCAATAGTAACGACAAAACGAAGAATCACCGGAAAAGGGAATCAGAAAATCACATCTCTGATAGCATCCGAATTTAAAGAATTAACATACAAAAGGCTGAACACGGCTCGGGACTCGTCCTATCGAGGAAGAGAAAATAATGTGACGCGGGAATTACACTTGTTCACATTCAGTACCGGTGGAAAACTCCAAACACCTTCTATTCCCTTTGATAGCTACTAATATATACTACTACGTAAAAACATTTCAATAACACCATAGTCCAAATACAGCTCATATATCAATTGTTAAAATATATTCGCTCCGCTAATTAATAAATAGCATGTTGATCGTCAGTGATGGAACATAGCCTTTCCTCAACCAATCGAATGCAGAGTACTTTCTGTCCTCAAGAGGGCGCTCTGTAGCTGATATAATCTGCATTCACAAACTCGCTAATGCTGCGAATGAGTTTTGAATAGAAAAAAAGGCAATTTTGCGAAGCTACTAAACACATTGATTGGAAGTAAAGATCTCAGTAAAAGGGAACGAATCTTATTCAGACGCTGAATTATGTGGCGTTGAAATAAAAGCATGTTTCTTTTGTCATTCAATATTTACAGTAGTTAAGTCTACAACCAATATCACACAGAACTAAACTGTTACTTGTAATCAGTCCCACTAATATCACAACACACGTCACAATGAGATTAAACGTTATTAGACTACCTCGTTGGTCAAATGGTCGAAACGCGATTGCCGATGCAAAGGTTTTGGGCTCAAATCCCGGGTCGGATTGGATACCACTGAATTTTAATAACTAGTATTTCCAGTTAAAATTTCTTGTAATGGCTTGGAGTCTATTTGTAACCAGTGTATGGGAATAGGTTAGCCACATTATTCAACGTTGAGACGTAAATGTTCGGCGATTAAAGGCATGACATTACGTTAAACTTTATTATATGTACGGTATAGTTTAAGGTACAATCTCTTTAATTACTACACACAACGTTACAAACTCTGCTACTGATTAAATGAAACAGATAAAAGTCGTAATAGTAATTATACACGAATACTTCGGCACTCGAAAGCTGAACGGACAACTTAGCCGCTTTAATAAATATTATTGGTCAGTACTTGGATTATTTCAATTACCTTTATGACTATGAGTAATAATACGTTAAAATCCATAAAATTGTTACATATAAACCTTAATTACTGTAAAATATGCTTCTGAAGATTGAAGTGAATTCTACCAAGCTGCACTTGGCCACCGTGGCAGACTGTGGTTCCCTGCTGATATTAACCCTGCTGATTCTGAGCGGAGAGATCTCCAAAGACAGGTTCTTTAATAGTAGAACAACAAACAGATTGTTCACGATGATGGAAACAATGTCATGTTCAGTAGCATACAATGTCATGGGAATCATTCTACTATATTCATGAGGTCCTTATTATGCTGCGACGAGTTTTAGCCCTTATCTTCTTACTATCCAGCGCAATCTTTCACCGAAGGTCAGACACCTAAAGTCGACAGGCAATAGCGTTTATATCTCCTCGGAGTCCTCATTAAGCGAACCCCATTTACATCGTGACTTCCACATAGAGTTAGACATTGGAACTTAACTAATATAAGCCAAATTAGGATCTGTTACATTGTAAGGCATGTTAGACTTAACGTCCAAATGAATAATTCCTGAACATTAGTTACGGTAGGGTTGTAGCAGAACTAATTAAGATATTCCACCCGTTTCATCCATTTGGATTCATTTATGTTGCGAAAGAGAACAATTATAAAACTCTAGAATTAGTAATTAAGCTTGATGAGCAATAATTCGTCGTAACCTAGTAACATCACGCCTGTTATCCCCGAAGAGGTAGGCAAAGGCTCTCCTCTCCCACGTTTCAACAATTACGTTTACGTCCCACTTTGGAATATATGGTGAGCGGGCACCGGGCACACATCCAAACTCCGAACCACTACTAGAAAATGTAAATTAGAAAAATCTAGATTTGATCCCAGGACCTCCCCATCGGTAGTCTCCCTTGCAACCAACACGACCAATGAGGTAATAATTAGTCAATTACAGTATTTCGCGTTTAAAAAATATAAGGTATGTGATTGAAACAACTAAACAATCCTATTTGTTTCAATTGCATTTTTATCGGATTCAACAGACCGTTTAAAATTTTTAATTATTATAATATAAAAAGCGAATATATAAATAGCAAATCTTCCACCTAAAGTTACAAAATATAAAATGTGTATTGTATTGTCCAACATATTATCCGGTTCGACGTAACAAAAGCTTATTCCCTCGAAACCTGCACGTTAGTAAATTATTTGTACTCAAAACTCTAGTAACAAGTAATTCTACAGTTGAAATGAGCCGAATCTCTGACAGCCCTATCCCCAAGGATGAAAGCCAAATGAAGCCTAAGCAGTGTTAATAGTGAAACTTCGGACTCCAGTTTGAGCGAGCACCTCATTGAATTTCATCTGCCGAATTAGACAATGGGATAATGTGCTTTATACATACGACCTTACATTCATTGTACGGTTCCATTCGAGAGCTGAGCACACTAAATAATGATGAGGTCGTTATGACTGAGCTCAGTTTAAGTACATTCAAGGTATATATCACGTTAGCCTTTAAGCGACCAACGTTTTTACGGGATAATAGAGGTTGCTAATGGAGGTGTAATCTGGTTTAAACTAGGTTTTTGCATTCAATAGATGGCCTTTAAATATTCTTTTAGTTATATCATCACGCCGGGCTGCTTAAGGGTAGGAAGAGAACTCCGAGTACCCAATATTAATCCTTAAAAGAAAGGCATACTATTTCCTGTATTAATTTGTAATTGTATCTAATCTGTTTAATACCG
>DWDW01002447.1:0-10216 GCA_018245635.1 Mimoniades versicolor eupheme
TCTAAATTAGAAAATTTAGTAGTGCCCGACCCGGGAATCGAACCCAGCACCTCCCGTTCGGCAGTCGCACTTGCAACCAACATAACCCACGAGGCAGTTTTACAAAAATAAACCCCCATATTTAATACGATTGATTTTTTACGACATTGAGAAAAATGTGTTCAATGAATATTATATGAATATATCTCTATACATTAAATTTCAATTAGAAATGATTAGATATGTTGCATGCGATCATATATAGACGTTTGTGTGTTAGTATACTCTCTTAATATGGCTGGAACGCTTTTTAAAGGACTTTCACTGACAAATAGCTGATGTTATAGGAGGCAACTAACGGTACTTTTATTTTCTCCCACGCGATTGAAGTCGCGAGCATAGCTAGCCACGAATAAAAGTTAAACTTAATAGTTGGACAAAGAAAAGTGCTGTAAAACATATTTCCTATATATTTTTTACCTTACGTGATGTTCGTAGAATTTGAGATGATTAAATATTTTCGGTTACCGTTAAATTGTTAACTGTATAGAGGTTGAATACGTCATAATGGTTGTGTATCACGAGCAGCCCTGGGCTGGCGCGCCCGCGTGTCGCCGGCCGACCACCCGGTGGCGCAGTACGAGTTCGACGCGCTCCTGGGCGCCGACGGCAAGCGGAACACGCTCAACGGCTTCAAGCGCAAGGAGTTCCGTGGCAAACTCGCCATGGCCATCACGGCGAACTTCATCAACCGCCACACCGAACAGGAGGCATCGGTACGTACTGCTACTACCGACTACCTCGTGGTGATTCGGTTCCATTAACGTCCACAACAAACTCGTTCAAGATTTGTCTAAATCCCACTGGATTTGTACTTAATATTTTATGAACAAACAGATAAAGATGTGTTTGTGACATAATTGCAAGAACTCGCCTTCTTAGCACGTATTATGAGACACGATAGATAAGAGTTGTTGAAACTACATAATTATGATGAGAACTGGATAGGGATATCGAAAGCTGCCGTATTGTTCCACCTTGTGCAAGACCAAGGGAAGTTTGCGGAACTGGCAGCCAACTGGCAAGTCGAAGAGGCACTCTAAGAAGAAGAATAAGACATAACTATAAACATTCATCACTCAGAATCTGCTGCCTCTTTCTAAAGACAAGTCAAGGAACATTATAACACAGCTGCAGTTGTATTATAATAATTTGATGTTGTGTTATGGTATTTTTATTTTAGAGAACATTATTTCACTATTATTTCGTATAACCGCGTCTCGTCAGTTACAGTACCATTATATAACGTTAACCGTATAAAATTTATGTTGGGTATTATATGTATATATAATTTAAATTATAAATTTTTGTTGTAGGTGCCCGAAATAAGTGGAGTGGCGTTTATATTTAACCAGAAGTTTTTCAAGGAGCTTTACGAAGTAACTGGCATCGATCTCGAAAACATAGTGTATTACAAGGACGATACACATTATTTTGTGATGACTGCAAAAAAACATAGCCTTCTAGATAAGGGGGTGTTGTTAAACGTAAGTAATTATTATGTATAGGATAGATGTAATTTTTAATTCCAGCATCGTACATACAAACCATGCAAGCACAGAGGACTCAGTAGTTTAAATGACAATCACTAAGAGGTCTTCGGTTGGTGGTTCTATCGTGCCAATGTAAAGTTTGTCACAAGTTTTATATTGATATAGGTGTTGTGTTATCTGTGTAGTGGTCACGTTTTTTATTTAATAGTAATGACATCACATTTGAGTACAATCTCACCTGATAGTAAGCAATAAGTAGTTTAAAAGGTAGCACATTTGCCTTAAAAGTGCTTATTCACTCTTGTCTTGAATAATTTGAAGTTGTACGAATCGGGAAATATGAATATTCTATGGTATTTTGCAACAGAAACGATTAAGCGAAACTCCGCAAACAGCTCCGATGTTCTGCTCAATGCAGTGGCGACAAGGTGTGGATGGCAGCGTGCTGTGCGTCTAGACGTTCAATTGTAAAATAGAGCTAATGGAACAAGTTGTGGAGTTCCAATACGCTTACTATTCAAAATGTATCCGATTGACAACTGCAATACGAGAAGCTCAGTATCGATGCTCAGCGTTATGCAATTTGGATTATTTAATATTGTCGTTAAAAGTTAACAATAATTCGTTTGTCTGTTTCTCCAAAGCGTTTAGAGCCTCCAACAGGTACATAGGTATTTTTGATAATACAATTCACGCCCACTTGCAGGACTATACGGAAGTGTCGCGGCTCCTGAGCGTGGAGAACGTAGATCGCACGGCTCTGATGCGCTACGCGCAGGAGGCGGCCCGGTTCTCCACTGACGGCCGCTTGCCGTTGCGCGACTTCGCGCTCAACCACTACGGCGAGCCGGACGTGGCGCTCTTCGACTTCACCTCCATGTACGCCGCTGAAAACGCCAGCATGGTACGTAATTACACCAGCTAGCTCAGGCCGGCCAGCTTACTAGTAAATTCTTAAAAGTAAAACCTAGTTAAATCTACACTCACATTTATACATACAGATAAATAAAATTGGGAAGTTTGTTTGTAATATTAAAATAAACTCTTTTTACTAAATGCATATGCATGTATATACGGTAAACATACGAAAAATAACATTATTTGCATTTTTTGTCAGACAGACAGACAAAAAATGTTTGTTCTGGCTAAGCTCTGGAACGGCTGGACCGATTTTGACGGGACTTTCACTGGCAGATACCTGACATAATAAAGAGTAACTAAGGCTACTTTCATTTTAGACTTAAGAATTTTAGAATTCCATGCGGATGAGGTCGCGAACTCAGCTATTATAAAATATAAATCAAGCTACTTTGATAAAAAAAATATTTATTGGTAGTGTTAATATTACATTGGCGTTATTTATCATTATTAATCCATATAATTTGATGGAAGAAAAATATGTAGTTTATATGTAGGTATAAATTTATTTTATATGTATGTTAGTAGGTTTTACAACATGAGTTTAACTTAAATTATTAGTTTTCCTTTTTTTTTTATTCTACGGCCTACCGCCTATTTCTGATCATCACCAAGGTCAGTCAACCTTCAGTCCAGAACAGTCCAGCATGTCACTAGGCATTGTCTTAAACCTTTTTTTATAATCTACCTAATATTTAGGCAGTACAATAAAGGGTAAATAAATAAATGAAAGAAATGTATGATAACAGGTTTATGAACGTTACGGGCGAAAGCTGCTGTGCCAACTGGTGGGCGACAGCTTACTGGAACCGTTTTGGCCGACGGGCTCAGGCTGCGCGCGTGGATTTCTCTCCGCATTCGATGCTGCCTGGGCCGTTCGCGCTTGGGGGCAGAGCCCCGCTCCACATCCGCTAGAGGTCATAGCTGAACGAGAATCTATTTATCGCCTTCTTGGTAAATGAAAATTTCAATCGGTTAAAATTCTTTCAACATAGATAACGCTAGATGAAAGTTAATAGATTATTTATAAACTGTTCGTTTACGCAAACATCTAAGAGTTTTTAATATTTCTCTACTGTTGCATGAAACATTTATAATCAGACCTAATGCAAAGGTGACAATATTTTTATATAAGTTGTTAGAATATATTTCCATTGATTCTTCGACATAGTACAATGAGTTGTATGGGAAATGTTGACAATAATGTGGTGCACGTTTGTGTATGAACGAAACATTTTGTTCTAGCTCAAACGACTCCAGAGAATCTGCACCGCGATTTTGGTGCTTACACCCTGGACCCGGGTACGCGCTACCCGAACCTGAACCGCACGGCCGTCACTCCGCATCGGGTCACATCCTTCTACAATTCCGACGAACCACTGCCTCTCGACGCACCCACGTCAGCCAAAAAACGACGTAGAGGTTCGTAACTCATACTTAATAAGGACGTCCATTGCGTTGTTATATTTTTTAGTTTATGCATCAACATTCCACTAACAATAAGCCGTTAGCAATACATTGCAGAAATATAGTGAGACATTATTTGTATGTAATAAAAAAACATGGCTAGTCTGTCTTTTAAATTTGTATTCAGTAAAGGAGTTAAGCGAATCATTTTATTCAACCTAATAAAAAAATTAGGAGTCCGAGTACCGAAACTAATTAAGTATTTTAGTGTTTGCAGCCATTAAAATAGAGGATATTTTTTAATATCTTCTTGGTTCCCTTCGAAATGAGCAGCGAGCACCGTGTTCCAAATATCTATTCTTAAATACTTGGCGTACTGGTACGTTATTCAACAAGACATTATTATGTCATAATATGTTGATTGCAGAACCGGAGGTGTCGGAGGAGGCGTTGGTGGCTTGGGCGGGTGTGGCAGACGGCGGGCTGCGCACTGCGGCGGACGCGCCCGCGCTGTCCGAGCTGCTGCGCCGCTACAGGCCTGACTTGCTGCCGCCCGAAGCGCCGCAGCGTGCCGTCTACCACGTGCTGCAAAATGAGTTCGGTAAGCGATGCCTTATTGAAGCTGTTATTAAACTGATCGCTTTGTAAGTTTTATAACAAGCCTTAGTGATGTTGTAATTATTGTCAGCTTTGATGGATAAACTAATTAACCAAATGTTATCGCGTCCGTTTTGAGTGTCGTGATGCTAACCAGTTAAATTAACCTGACATAATTGTTTACAAACCTTTCCACGATGGACCCGTGTGTTCAAGGATGGACCCTTAGACAATTTCAAGTTAGAAAAAATAATATCCACAATCTTGTGATTTCAGGCATCGCTCCATTTTCCACAAGCGGTTCGACGCCCGACGTGCCAGACGCGAAGCTGCGTTCGTATCTAGCGAGAGTATACAATGCGTTCAAAGGTGAAGTGCCGCATATACATCATCAAAGCGACATGTTCGACCAGGTATACTATGCTTGATTAAATTTTAAGTAATGTTCCTAAATATAATGTATAATATTAATCAAATTAATAATTTTGCCTACAAGGAGGCCTTATGGTTTTCCAATACGAGTATAATGTTGCATAACATGTTGTGTGTAAAAAATTATGTGTAATAGTCACTCTTTCGTACCAATTGTACTCCCTTTAATACATAAATGCTCAAAAATATTTAACTCTTACCTGGTTTCGTATCCATAAATTTATCTTGCCTGGCATTGTTTAACTTGCAAATAAATTGTGAACTGCAATGTGTTAGGGTTTACACTGCTCTATTATATTGCTCTGTAATATACTTTATTGTTATTAATATACTTTAGTTGAAATGTTTTGGTTGGCGCATTTCAAAACATAAGTGCAGCATACTGTGAGATTTTAGTGAAAATAATGTTTGACTGTAATTAAATTATATTATCACAGATCAAACAAAATCAGCAAAAGGAAAAGCATCAACGTAATGTAGCTGAACATTCTGTTTCTGCCTATTCAAGTAAGTGTCTTCTGGATTTAATATGAGTATAAATAATTGTTAGGCGGTACGAAGTTCGCAGGGTCTGCTATTTAATACATAATTTACATAAAAATACATTTTAAAATTACACGCGGACAAAGTCGCTGCGGGGACAGCTAGTCTAAGATAATAATATTTCATGCTGCTTGTATTATTTTTAATAAGTATAATCGCAATGAATAGATGTTTGGTATGATCAGTTATTAACCGTTCAATATTATGCCGTATCTTAGATGCCGCAGACGCCGACAAATCTCACTCGAGCTACAAAAAGAAACGACGATCCGTACGAACTCCTCAAGTAAGTAATGATCCAGCTGAGTATATAAGGAAAAAAATTGGCAAATTAGATCTTAATGACATTACACAGTTAGCGAGACTCATCGAAGGTCATGATTCAATTTCAAATGATGATATACATAGTGAAAAACAGATGGAGCTGCAGGAACAAATATTAGCTCTATTGGATGCTGATGAGTCGCCAGATCCTAAAATGGTGAGAAACTCCCTGACACAACTGTTGCAAGGGTCTACGAAAACAAGGATCAAGTCGAAGGATATAAAACAGTCCAATAATTTAGCGCATTTCTTCCAAGATACTAAGGTAAATGAAAAACCTGCCAAACCACCTCGACGATTGAAGGGTCTGGATGCCGATTCTATTAGGGTTCCAGATTTTTCTGATATATTTCAAGATGATTCTGCAGACACTGATGCCACATTGGTTGGTGTTACAGAAGTTACAAAACAAAAAGATTTTACTCGAACACCTTCAACCCAGATGTTAAAAAAGACGGAACTGAAACGATCATCGCCTATTGCAAGTCCAGTTGCTCAACCTCGAAGACTATCCGAAGTGCTAGCACGTAATCCGCGGACATATTCGGAAAGTCCGGAATTGTCACTGCCATACGGTCGTTCAAATTCTATAGGATCGACAGAAATGGCGCATAATACGAGACGTATAGCACAAATATTTGAGGGCCATAAAAGAAGGCACACGCCTAGTCCAGAAACTCGGTCGCCCCGTTCGGGCTCTATCGGGACACCAGAAATGGCACTACGCAGGCAGCGAATGACGGAAATAATCGAAGGAAAATGTCGTGACACTCCTAGTCCCGACAGATCGAAACGCTTGGAATCAATTGGCAATCCAGAGATGGCCCTTCGCAAACAACGGGTAGTAGATCTTATTGAAGGGAATAAACCACGACACAGTCCCGAACCTTTGACACAGAGGAGAAATTCGGGAGAAATGGCATTTAGAATGCAAAGAGTGTCTGATATGATACAGAAGAAGGGTACTGAGTCCAAGCGCCCTAAAAGCGGCGGTCGAAGGAAGGCAGCTCGCGAACTTATGCGACAGCGGTTCGAAAAGAGTTTGCAGATGTTGGCAACAGAGCCACGCTTGGACTTTTCGACGGCGACGGATTTGGAGAATGACTACGGACTGCAGCAGTACAGAGCAAGCGCGCCGCAGTTTGGCGAGCGCGTGAAGAAACTGGAAAAGAAGTTGCAACACTATGTGAGATACGTGTGGCGTTGTGTGTTGCATGGTGAGACTAACGTTCTCAGTGCCTGGTTCGGTTAGGGAACACCGCTCTATGCTAGTCTAAGTAACGTATGATTGAGGCTGGATGTTTAGGCATTTTTTATTTTAATTTTCTTTGTCTTTGCTTTGAGAAATCTAAACTTGACTATATACAAACATTATGTATTTACTGAGTTTTATAAATATAACGATCATGTATCATCATAATGCTAAGTGTAAGTTTTGGTAATACAAGATTTAACTCTTCGTAGTCGTATCGCTGAATACCAGCAATATGAGTATTATTCACTACTATATATTTAATATAGTAGTAAATAACATTAAAGAAATGATGCGATAAACAGGGATTTTGGTTAGTAATACATAAGTTTATTCAAATGCATAATTAATTTTAGAATATCAAATAAATATACTTACTCAGTACCTAATTACTGTTTGTTTAGTATACATGGCTAAAAAAAAAACTTATCTTATTATGACATTTTAGATATTTATATTATTAAAGTGTGTTCGTGTGTGCATGACTTTAACTCACTTGATTGTTGGCAAAATTCTGTATCTCGATTATTACGCTTTCTGACTAAAACAGATCGTCGTATTTAATTTGTTTTGGTGAAATAGAACAGAATTTAGCTATGTTCTGTTTATAATACCACACCTATTCCACTAATTTTCTACGGTTTGATTGGTAATGTATTCATTTATTTAAATTTAAATGTTGATAATGAATGGAGCACAGTGTATATTTTAACCTATAGGTAGACACTTGCGTATTGTATGTATGGAAGAGGATAAATTGACTTAATATTTAAATTAAACCAACCAATTCAATTTAAGCGAACGCTTTGAAGTTCTTATTTTTATTAGAACCATAACATGTTGTACGGTGTAGCTGGACGCCTTATTCGTTTCCATTATTTCATAAACCGCGCGGTAACAACATTCAGTATACATACGGGAATCAATCGTATCGCACGTGCTATCGTATGGCGTCAGTAATAGTCCGTAAACATATTAATTATGGTAATAAGTTGTTACAAATATTAAGCCGATAACAAATCAATGCACACAATGAATTGCAAGTATTATTTTACCCTTTGTCCCACGAATTATGAACTTATCGTTTGATTTAACTTCATCGCGTTATTCCCATGGGGGCATTCTGGTGTTCGTACGGTTCAGTCTATCTACGCAGTATATCAACGCGTCTATAAGTATGTGGTTATCGATATAGTGGTAATGTTCTGAATGACTGTAGGAGGAGGGGCGTGCTGTCGGCGGCGGCGGCGGCGGCGGCGGCGGCGGCGGTCGGGTGGCGGGCGGGGGCGCGCGCGTGGCGCGGCTGGCGGCCGAGCTGTCCAGCACCACCGCCGCCTCGGCCGCGCCGCGCTCCTCCAAGCCCAAGGATCTCATGCGGTCCGTTGGAAAAATCGAGAGAGACGATTGGAACGTCAAAGAGATCGAGCGTAAGATCATGGAGAACAGGCTCGGAAGACCCGAACCGAAGACGGCAGAAAAAGTGCCAAAATGGGATAGAGAACAGGTGAGAAAAAAATATGTAAATTTTGTAACTACGTGATGTTTAAATAAACCGCTTTTTGTAAATGGATATTGCAGTTCATTATAAATTGTTATGTAAGGGTCACAATAGGCAAATTCGGCAATAGGCAATAGGCTAATTAGGCCGTTCGGTTCTTATTGTTCTATATTAATAGTAAGTTGATTGTCACGTTGGTGGTGGTGTATTGCTTACTGAACAAATCTTGGGTTCGGTCTCGGGTTCGGCATAGTATAATTGAGTTTTTCGAACTTGACATTTCCAGGAGTAGCATGGATTCAGAATTTATGTATGTGCAGTGCACATGGATACGCTGACCTGCTATTACATGGAACGTAATAGCAGGTGGCAAGGGTCACATAGTCGTAGTCAAACGACAAGAAGTTATAGTTTAAGTTTGATAATAATAGATACAAGTAAAAATCTTATTATAAATATATATAATAAATATTTTATTAATCATTGTAAGTACTGTATTTATTTACTTATAAATACCTATCCTATATTTAAATAGCAAAATCAATTATCCTTTTACGTCTTCTACGGAAACGTGTTATCATTTCATCTACTTCAATGGGTACGTTTTTATGGATGTGGACCAGGGTGGGATCCGCCCTTAGCAAGTGGGGTAACTGATGAAAAGTGAAAGTACTGCACTCCTCTATTTACCCCTTTGCGTAAATACAAACGTGATATAATGTTGTTAAAAGTGATTATTTTATTAAACAGTTTCTGGGCCGTCAACGAAAGCTAAGAGAAGGCGAGGGTTCAGAAGAAAAGTGGGGGGAAATTGATGAAACTCTGCACAAGTTGGACCAGAAGTTACGGGACTCGGGTAGACCAGACCACGGTACTAAAAAGGTTTGTTTTTTAATATATTGTATTCGATTTTTGGATAAAAACGCATTAGTCGTCTATGTTACTTTATAAAAACGGAAGTAGCCATTGACATCATACCCGCTTATATGTAGTACTGACCCCATTAAATCCGGTAGACTGTTATAATATTATTTGATTACAATTAAACATTTCATGATTATACGTTGTATTTATAAACATGTTATTCCGCACAGGTTGCCGACTTAGCGACGAAATTCGTTAAAAAGGAAGAACCTGAACCTACTAAAGCTCCGATAAAAGAAGAGGTAAGATTTTTACATTTACCTGTTGTGCCTTAGTATCCTTCATTAATAAGCATCCTTTCATAATTGGTTTCGGTGTTCGATAGTGACACTTGAGGACAAGCACGAGCATATATGACATATGCGGGATATGAGTCAACGTTATATTGAATTAGCAGTTCAAGAAGAGTTGGCGCGGGCCGTCGACGACGGGCATGCAGTGCGCGGCGTGCGGCACGCCCGTGTTCGCGGCGGAGGGCGTCGCGGCGGACGGACTGCACCTGCACCGGGCCTGCTTCCGCTGCGCCGTGTGCAAAACAGTGCTCCGCCCCGGGTCAGTTACATATACATATATAGACGCCCTAGTGCCTATTACAAGTAAATTTGCTAATCTCTTCGGACAAAGCTGACCGTATAAATATGATAGAACTTCACTTATAGGTAAATCTGTTTAATCATTAATTATACATGTGCGTTATTAGAAATTACACAATGGAGAGATATGGCAGCCGTTTGGTGTGTTTGCGTCATTCGGGCGTCGGGCGCGACGTGGACGGTGCGGCGGGTGGCG
>DWDW01002448.1:0-10216 GCA_018245635.1 Mimoniades versicolor eupheme
TTTCCGAATATGTCAGGCCTTAGTATGTAATCGTAATTTTTTTTATCGACAAAGCAATAGCTGAAAACTACCCACAAGCCAATACAAACGATTAGCGATAATTCCGTTTCATTTTCATGTTATATTTAATAACGAACAGTTGCATAACACCTGAGACAAATTCGTTGACACTGACCAATGAGATATCTTGCAAAAGCCTACCTCAATGTCGTCCTACTTTCCAATCGTAACCGATTTTATCAAGTGGACAATATAGCAAACAAGCAATTATGTCATATGCCGTGCCCCGTATCTGTTACAAGCGAAAAACGACGTCATGACTCCGACATACGGTCTAAATCAGAACACAGACAGCAACAATACAGTGTAATCAATGCAGACAATAGGAACCGAGTAGATATATTTTAATGTCATTACATTAGGGAACTGTAGGTACATAGATGCAAACGAATTTAAACTGTAACGCAATGGGTTAAGATATAACTTAACCTGCGTGCACACAAGGATGTAAGGGCAAGGCGCCATAGAGCTTAGGTAGCCCTATTATTATGGCGCCTATGAAATATCAGCCTGTAGGTGTTGAATTTATAATCTAGATTATAATTTGTGCCAACTTTAGACTGTCGTAAATTGATAATAAGGTATTTCAAAATTTGAACCTCGACAATCATACCTATTCATAGTAACATAATGGTTGCCTCGCCTACGCTCTTGAAATATGTTTCTTATCTCTAATCTACACTTTATTAGCTTGCCAAATTGCATGTTACATCTCTTTTTGTTTTGCTATATATGACAGAGATACACAATGAACATGTCTTAAGACTAATGTGATTGATCTGTTCCATTATTAACACGACTTCAGATCTAAAAGTTTCTATAAGCTTACATTTTTTGTAACCTTATGTGTAAGCCTAATATGGCTTTGAATAAAATAGTGAGACGTATGTAGAAACAAAATTTATAAGTCAACTTCAAAGTACTCGCTGGACTTTCTTATGATAATCGTAAAAGTATTTATACAAATCTAAAATTATTGGGACTCCTGGCAGTATTTCGAAATAAAAAGTAGCTTAGCTTTAATTTGTATGCATTCAGGCTATAAAAATACCTATATTTCTTGAAATGTCAAAAGTTATTACGTATTATAACGTATTATATCAGTCTGTAACTTTTAAATTAAACTGATTTAATAAAGTGAGCAATAACATTTATCATAGATTATAAATTTAATATGTACTAAATTTAATAGAATATCATTGTCACAATATAATTTATTGTTACATAAATTCAAATGGCAATGGTTCGACGGGTCACACAACTGTCAACTGCCACGTTATTGTCTCGATTCCACAAAAACCAAGGTCGGTCCCAGCGAGCCATTGTACGTAGCAGAGAAGTCCGACAAAGCTCAAGATATCGATAAGAACACAATAAACAATAACAGCTATTGCAGTTTCAACACGTATTAGTTATGCGGGCGTGTGATTCTTAGTAATGTGGTTTTTTCATAATCATTCCACGCGCGACTCACGTATAGAAAATATTCCTTAGTTCTCCAGCTTTAAGTTAATAAACATGAACTATATTGAAAAAATGTAAGCGGTATATCATTCTCTTGTATTATGTGTCATTTGAACATCACATCTACACGTTATTTATACTCTACGTGTAATAAAATGAAGGCTTTATAAAGACGATTTTCAATTAAAATTTAGATTACGTATTTTACATTATGCATATTTATTATAAGAAATAATTTCGTACTAACACATACGTATACAATTTACTATGTTCATTTATGAATAAGCGCTTAAATAAGAAATATTGTTTTTGTTTAAAAACCTCTACACTCTATGTATTCAATAGTGACATAGTGAAATAATTGTGGTACTCATACATACATACATACATACATATGTACATACATACACAGAAAGAGATATTAAAACGATATATCACTAGTAATGTATTCTAAATTTAATAGACGCGTGCCCAGCGTGGGCCGTAACCTAGTATTATCGACGGGGCAGCACTGGCCCGATTAGCGCTGCTATTGGTCCAGCTATCTATCAGCTTCAAACAACGATGTCGTAGTTGATTGATTGTTATAGTGGTATTTGATTTTGCAGACTGTTGCAGCAATCTATTTTTATTGCTTCGAGCACCTACACTTGTATTCATTTTACATTGACTTGAATAGAAAAAACGTATATATTAAGAATATATAAATATATAATTTTGAAATGTTAACCAACAACGAATTTATTGTTACAGACCTTAAACTGCTGTAAAGAATTATTTTATAAAAATCATTAAATACACGGTCAATATAAAGATACAGCATGCTCAATGTCAATAATGAACTACATATGTGGAGTTTAAATTCAAATCTCAAGCTCTACATAAACGAATGAATAGTTTCATCTCGTTGAAGTCTTTTATACGGTGCTTTCGCTACAGGTGGTCGCTACGCGCGCGGGTAGAGGTAGTGTTAGCACATTTAATATCTAAGACGATTAATAACATCTAAGACGATTTAATATTTTAATACTGTATTTATGTGGGTTATTAAAATGCATGTACTCGTATATATTATATCGAGATTGTGCATTTTGCAGCGATATTTGCTATTAAAATAATTGCTATGCATGAAATATTATAAAAACTTCAATAAAATTAGTTTTTGGTTATTTAAGACTTAAAATGATCAGTTATATTTAAACACAAGAAACCATCTTCTATTCATTAGCTAACTTATGATATACAGGTTTGTTTATGAGGAAGTTGTTTTCATGTAATAGCTTGCATAGCGTGTTATAATGTGCAAATACTAACGAAGAAAATGATTTATTACAGGTCAGTATGCTTTATATGTTGACTAGCGAACTGCCCGACTTCGCACGTTATTTATGATTGTTTTATTGATCTTTTAAAGATATACAATTCCGTAGTACATTAATTTGATCTATCTCGCAAGGTTTAGCCAGCGTTTGCTATTTAAGCGCAAATAAATATTTTTGTTACGACATCACATTTCAAATCTTTGAATTTTTCGGCTTTTCTGTACTATAATGTATGAATTATACATATAAACCTTCCTTATGAATTACTATATTTATTTCTAAAAAGTGCATTAAAATCCGTTGAATAGTTAGTATAAAAGCTGTAAGCAAACAGTCAGCGGAAGTGACTTCATTTTATACTATCCGTGTAAAGAAGAACATTGTACTCGTATATGTATTTACAGCTTAACTCACGTATATTTTTTTGGAATTTCGCCGACTAGTTCCGAATAGTATACATAGGTCCGAAACTAATCGGGCTATCCCCAAAATATATACGTGAGTTAAGCTGCACATATCTAATCATGTGTCTAAACTTTCCCAAAACATTTAACCGTAACGTAAAAACGTAATTGATTGTATGAAATTCTATTATTAAGAAATTAAAGTAACGTTCATACATTTTAAAAGGAAAGAGCCTGTTTGTCCCTTTATATCATATAATCCACGGAAAGACGAGTCGCGTCGCGTGCGCCTATCGGACGAGCCAGTATCAGCGATCCACTTCCTCTACAACAGAACCCATTAACTCAAATAAAATTAACGCTAAGCCAGCCATTCTACTATCAAACATCCGTGAACCAGTCCTAATTATTAGTGGGGGAATGTTCGATCTTTATTGTTCGCTGTTACTCCTAAGTAACATTAGATCGAGACTAATTAAATCGAGCAGAGGAGTGAGTTTCATTAAAATGCCGATTTTCGTGTCTGTGCATCTGATAGCGGACGTGCGACACTGGGGACACAGCGCGCTGCGCTTCCTGGTACCCGTGGTCGGGCAACATTTGTGAAATAAATAGGCTAGCTATTATACTCGTAGCTATGTTTTAAGTCGTGAAGCCATAATGCTTTTTACGTATAGTTTTAGCAATGTGGATGAGAAAGAAAGATTCGTTCTCCATATATGTACATTGTTTAATTTATCTACTCTACTTTAAGCGAAAAAAAAATAACACAATCTTATTTGAAACGTATTTTCTAAAATGTAATAGGTTAAAAAAAACGAAGAATAATATACTACAGAAAAAATCGCCGTGTCGTAATCACATGTGTATTTTTTTTCTTTTAAGTCAAAGCATTATAAATGTATAAACGCAAGTTAAATCTGTAAGAGTAACCTAAATGTGTAAATGGAATAAAATTAAATTAATAAGCCTAAAATGATTATATAACCCTAAATTGGATACAGAAAAATTGAATATATAAACGTAAATTAATTACTCAAAAGCCTTAATTAAATATATGAGCTAAAATTTAATATTTGAGCCTTACCTAAATATACATATAAGACTTATGCATACAGCTCGCGATGATCTACCGCACGCGACGCTTCCGTGTCATTACGCGATGCATGATACCATCGCCTTGATCACACCTTTGCCCTATACAGACGACTACAGAGCAACGCTCTAGTAATTTCCGTTTTTGTAATTGTGATAATAAAATACAGGTAACAATGAATGAAATGGAGTGAACTGGAATTGAGTTTGAACGATTATAATTAAATTATGCTAACATGAATTATTTATATACTGTGAACGACGATATTATGTTAATTATATAACTGAGAGATGATATTATTATGCAGTTATACAGCTACATGTATTCAAAAATATGTATGTTTATAATTTCATATTACTGATTCGCTTTTAGCTATGTATATACATATGTAAATTATCTACTCTAAGACGTTAAGGTGAAATCTTGTAACTTGAATTCACCTCATATATTTATTTGTCCAAAATAGATAGCTACGTGGTGATATTGACAATGGAATTTCTCATACATTTTAAATGTATACTTAAATAATCAGATGTCGTACACGGTTGACTTGGTACATTATAAACAGTGTTCTTACGTAAACCGCGAAGCAATTGTTGTTAAATTCATAAATTCCTGAAATAATTTCTACATGCAACAAGCACAATGCATAATTTTATTGTAGTTGCCTTGTCCACTAAGTCATATAAATAATTTTGAGATCATATTAGGCACGTAACATTAATAACTGGGATGAATGTTCTTTTACGTAAAAATGTTAGGGTGCTTTTAGAGGTGGTACCATATCGGCTATTTGTAGAGACTGTGGTACGTGTTACTGGTAGAGTATTTAGTGGATTGACGTATTTTCGGGGTTCGAATTTTTTATAATCTGTCTTCATACATGCATAAGCATATTCAAATAATTTACCAGACAGACAACTTTCTTTTCTAAGTTTCAAAACATTAAGTATAGAGTTAACACTACATAAATGTTTCTCTCACGCTAACTAACGCATAGTTAAATTAATTCGTGTAAATTGCTGACAAAAGCTTTATATTGTATTACCCGTTAACGACGTTAAGCAATACACGTCATAATACAATCATTTATCGACGTATTAGCACGCAACGTGGGCCAGTCGTTGCTACGGCTGCGGCACGTAAGAACTTTCTCTCACACGTTACCACGAACTTAGAATTGACTAGTTCAACAGCGTGGATCTTCTATATTTGTTAAAATAATATATATTTAATGTTTATCTATCAGAGATCCGAAGAGGCTAATCGATATCAAAATTAATATAAATAGAAGGCTCTACATTACTGAAAAATAAAGCAGTCTCTATCTAAAATTATATAGGATTTAAATTCTGTATGTGCTTTATATTAAAATACTTATAAGCTATTACCGTCTGAATGCTACACTAGTCTACGGGCAAATAAGGGCGCTAAGGTAAACGCATTCGTAATTAATGGACAAAGGCTGTATTATTTTCTTGATTTTTACAACCCTGACAGGTAAACAAACTGCACCAATAAAACAAAATTTTAAACGGTATGTCGAATATCCATAATTCAAACGACAATTGGCAATAATAATTCCATTTAGGACGTAGTTATATCACCTGTAGCCCTACAGTACCAAGATGACGAATAGATAAAAAACGAAGCTTAAACGATACTATTTTTGCAAAGGTAAATAAACCTACTAATATAATAAAGTTCATCACATAAATAATTACCTTTCCCAATCGCCGCTCCTGTATAATTGAAGCTATGGCTTCAATCATTGTTTTTGAAATTTTTAATACTCTATCTTATATTCAGTGTACGTACGAACTGATAAGTTAGAATAGATAAAATTACATCCATTAGGTGAAACTGAACTCCGCGCGGCGGCAACCTTGCTCGGTTACGCTCGGCTGGCCGCTAACACTTTAATAAACGCTTGCAATGAAAAAATCACGCCGCACGCTTCATTTTTTCGTTAGCGAATTGTTTGAGAATTTGTTTGTTAAAATATATCAACTTTACGTTTACGCTATTTCTTTTTTTCTCTATTAATTAATAACGAATTATAAATATTTTTAATCGTGTTATGAATAGTTAAAAACATAATTGTTAAAAACATATAAACATATGATATCAAATAGAGCTTTAATGTAGATATGTGTACATGTATGTACATACGTAAGTATTAAAAGCTAAGGTATAATGATACTTCATTCATATTACATATGTATATATTTCAAGTAATCAATGTTTACTTGCCCTTATAGTGAATAAAGCCTAAAATTTCTGTTATTCTTATTATTTTCTGTCACGTTTATCAGTTATTAAATTCAAGCATATATAAATATAAATCATCACCTTTATCAACGCTTCTGCCCCTTCAATTATTGCACAAAGGGCTCCTCTCAGAAATAATAATTTTTAAAACAATAACCTGCCGCGCTAACTCTGTGCGGGTTGGCAAATTTTATTTGCCTTAAAAAGCATTATGAATTATACTACTGTGTATGTTGTTTTCGATGATTTCCTTAACCATGCTTATTCATAAATTAAATGTGAATAAATAACAGCTTATAGTGGTGACTTTATTCATTGGGTTCTTATCTACTATATATACAAATCAATTGTATCACATAGTTCTGATTAAATCATAATACGATAGAATGTGTACATGTTCACGTATGTATGTGCATAAATTGTCACTGAAAAGGTGGCCGCATATACAATAATCTTTGGTTGATTAGCATTAATAATATTTGTGGAGCATGCGTTGTTGTGATAGCCTGCAGTTATATGATATTTCAATCTGATTACATATTAGCGGACGGAACGTTTCGAGTTTGAACAGTAACGTATTAATGGTACGCATGATAAAATGAGAAATTCACTGTGATAAAAAACTTAGAATTAAGCTTAAGCCCATTTATCACAATAGTGTACAAGATATGTAGAGCTATTTAAAGTAGATACGATTTAAATGTAGATCAGCCACGTGCTAATGTTGTCTCAGTCTTAAATAATGGACTGAATAACTCTACAATCTACAATTAAGAGCCGATGCAATTAAATTTATACTTTAACGTTATGCTAATAAGGCTGAAATCTGTGTTAATGATTTATAAGTGAATTTAGCATTTCGCAAGATCTACTTTATCATTGTTGTGTTTAAAACGGTTTGTCTTGTTCACAATTAAGTTTATGGTTTCGTAACCTTACATGGTCTAGTTATGATAAGTTTATGGGGAATATTGTTTTAAGTAATGACCACGTTGTTGTTTGAACTTCCGCTAACTTGCAACAACATAGGTGGCCAGTTCGTGACACATGAAGCAACCTCGAAAACTCGTATCGTTAATTCATGGTAACGTAAAAAAATCAATTAGGCACAATAAAACAAATGACGTTGTTAATGCAACCGTTAATTACGAGCTACTCGTATATTCGATGTTAAGCAATAGTTAAAATATTTTGTAGCTACATAACATGTAATTTGTACAACTTCCTTTATCTAAAGTGACGGTTTTAAATAACAACAATTTAATATCCAGTGTGATATAGATATATGTATGGTATTAAAGTCTAACGGTTTTTTCGCGAGCTCTACTAAAGTTTTAAAGTATGTACAGTTAAATTATTTCAAGAATATCAACCAATTCTTAGAATTATATAGGCGAATTTTAGGTATTTCTAGGAAAAAAAAAATAATTTCTAAGTAGCGTTGTTATATGTAAAACAGTTGGTCACTATTTTTAAAATAACAGTTAAATTACAACTTTCTGTTACAGCCAAGACTTTAACCAGAACAAAAAAGTTTATCGTGAAATTATAATTAACGTATAAATATGTATCACATTTATAATTCGAATAGAGCGCTATAACGGTGTGTTAATTTATTATATGCAGCCATTTCGGTCTCATTAGAAGTATCAATATAAGATTACATTTATGTGTATGTACGAGTATATCATATATGTATGTATATCAGGCGTCTGGTTACCGCAACGTAGGCTCTACGTTCATTGGGTACGTATGCTGTCCCAAGGTATTGGTGAAAAGAGAAGGAGATGACGAACAGAAAAGAGAAAGAAGGCGAAAAATGAAACTAGTACGTAATTGTTCTTATCAACTCACCTCATGCCGTCAAAGCCGTCGTCTGAGCCGTTGATAGTAAGCACCGGCGCACGCGCATATGCTTTAGCGACGCGTCGATTCTTCTCGAAGACTATCACCTTCGCCCAGATCTCGTCGTCGATCTGTGTCCATTTGTCCAGCACTTCCTGTATGTGTTCCTGTTAACAAAGATAGGGCATATCAAGAAAAAGTTATGCAATTATGGATGAGGTTTATTTTAACAGTCCGATGTCATTCGGCAAAAGTGTCTGTTATTTGTCATTGTAAGACGTCACTGGAGAAAATAAAACTATCTTCAAGAGATAGACTAAAAAATAGAGTCATATTGAACGCGAAGATACTACGGATAACCTCCTTAAATGTATAATTCCATGGAGTCTCTGCTTTTGGCTCAGTTTCTATAAAAACTGTACATGAGTATCACAACTAGTGATTGTAATTAATATGTTCATATTAAAAGTTTACTTTGTAAAAATATTTATTTTATAAATATATATCAATATCTGTTTAGTGCGGTAAAGTCACTGCAGTAACCAACGAACAGTTTCGCAACTCAACCGTATTCAACATTTGCAAAACGGCGTTTAGGAAGCGGCCGTTTATAATTTAACAGAACGACCTCGCTCTAACTACAACGCGTGCATACGTAGAGAATTTTCAGTTTGGATTCTTACAAAATCACGGGGCCTTGGTACAGGCTGTTGTTAAATGACGAGATTACCAAAGTTTAGATATTAATCCCGCTGTGGCAACTGCCCGTGTTGTCGCAACGGATGACATCGCGCCAACGCCGCCGCAACTGCGTTACGCTCTACTAACTGTATTCACTTCTTAGTAAAACGTATGCTCTAAGTTACGTGTATTATAAGCTCAAGGTACTGTATCAAACTGTTGGGCGTGTTGCATTGATTTTAAGTAACTTCGAAGAATATTTTAGGAAGAATTAAATGATCTTCTGAGCAGTGTATTCGGTGCAATAAGACATGTGTTTAATTCTAGGTAGACTTTGTTTTATTAGACGTGAAAAGTTATGAATGAAAGAATGACTCATTTCTTAATTTACTAATATTTTATAGTCCAATGATTAGGGATTCTGACAGTCGAGCGCTAACTTGGCCCATAACCACTGGGATCTTCGCCTCTTACTTAGGACAAATATTTATGTTATAAGCACCAATGTTGTGAGTTATATGTATATTTGGGTGTAAATAATCCACACAGGAACGTATTTAGAAATATTGTATCTGTATTTTATATCATCTGTCTATCCATTACATCAGTCTCTACCCAGCTTTGGAAAGTCCCTATGTGACGTTGTCCTAACATATTTCTATTTAAATTAACAGTGAATAAACTATGTCAACCTAGATGCTAAACGTAACTGCTGAACTCTACATATAATGGGGCAAGTTGATAGAGTTTTGATTATTACGACGCTCTTGCGTCAGAACTGCTAATCGCAACACGTTCCTTTACGCGCCATGGCGTCGACGGCGAACACCACTTTCGGTTTTATTCCATTGGATTTTAAATCAAAAGTGTGATTCTATACGACTACCGTGAAGTCATGATGAAATTTACTCCAGAGACTGCTGGAAGGAGGTCACGCGTCTCTACCCACGCAGTAGACATAATCGACATTACCATACGTTCGTACATAATACAAAGTTCCCACCGTGGAGGATGAAAGCGGTAATCCCATATTACCACCATTATTAAGTACAGAACGCTATTTCTAGAATATA
>DWDW01002449.1:0-10216 GCA_018245635.1 Mimoniades versicolor eupheme
GTAACCGGTGAAACGTGGGAGTGTTCTGCATTCCTCTGCCTACCTCTTCGGGGATTATAGGCGTGAAGTTACGTTAATAATAATATCTTAGGACATCTCCACACACGGCCATCCGATCCCAAAGTAAGCGTCAAGAGCTTGTGGCATGGTAACCAGACGGCTGATAAACTACATATATGCATATGAATATATACTGAAATAGTTATTTTTTTTTTCACCCAGATACCGAACAAATATTTGTGCTCATCACACAAATATTTTATCTGGATGGGAATCGAACCCACGACCCCCGGCGCAACAGTCAGGCTCACAAACCACTGCACCAACGGCCCAGTCAAAGACTCACTGATTGTGAGAATGAAGTACCTACTTCAGCTTCATAGTCAGAAGTATCCGGAAGTATCCGAAAGTATCCGAAGTATGCTTAATGTGGAAGAAGCACATCAGCTCTATAAGGATAGAGATCTTTGGTGCTAGGTGTTCATTGTCTACCTCGCAACGGACCTGGCGTAATGATATAGAATATTCAGTTAGATATTTAACATTTGATTATTCACGAAGTATTTCCAAATAATGTTTTAAACACGTTGGTAAAATTAAAAGGTGTCACGAATTTGACCCACGTATAGTCCTTGAAAATGGCAAGTTCTATTATGTTATTAGTTACACTATATGCGAATAATATACATGAACATACCTTTATACATATTTATATATCCGAGAACATGTTTGCGATGCTATGTGCGTAATCAAGATGAATGTGGAAGGACCAAGACGTTGGTGTGGATAGAAATATTCGACATTCTGGGTCTTTCGTCTACCCCGTAAGGTACCTTTTTTTGTTTACAGGGGGTAACCTTCAAAAGGTACCCGGTTCCCTGGGAGACATACGAGGTTATTTTCTACGTCATGATGGACGCAGAAAGAATCTATTAATGTTTTCATGCAAGAGTCCTATATTATATTAATGAGGAAAGTTTTCATTTGACTGCCTCGTTAGTCGTGTTAGTTGCAAGTGCGCCTGTCGATCCCGAGGTCTTGGCTTCAATTCCCGAGTCGGGCATTAATAATTTTTTTAATTTAGATTTTCTAGTTGTGGCTCGGAGTCTGGAAATGTACGCGGTGTATCGCAATAGGTTCACCACCTATTCCATAGTGGGATGTAAACATAACTGGTGAAACGTGGGATTATTCTACATTCCTCTGCCTACCTCTTCGGGAATTATAGCGGTGATGTTACGTTTAAAATGCATGAGATTAAGCACAAAGGCTCATTCATTTATTTTTCTTGCATTTTAAATGAGTCAAATTGGCTCAGTCCGTAAATGTAGTGCTAATATGTTGCAACCAACGATGGTTCATAACAAATAAATAAATAGATAAAAGATTGGAAAAAAATTATTTACATAATAAATGATTGGTGTTTATCATATATTAAGGTGGGGTAGCTATCTGTTGTTTAATTTATGAATAGTAGATTAAAATTATGCGTAATATTGAGTAATCATAATTTGACTTCATTGTAAGGAGATTAGAACATTGTTCTCCAATTGAAGACTTATAGAAGTATACAATTAATTAAATTCATTATTGAGATATGTATTTCATCGGAGACTGAAGTCGACCATACGATAACTTCACCAAACGACACGCTAAGTTCAGGAACTGTAAAAACAATACTTTTGTAAGTATAATTCGATGTGAGATTTGCAATAATTTAATTCGCTTAATTACATCATCATGAGACTTGCAGATTGACAGACAGTGTGCAAGCCGCTTAAGGATATATATACTATTGACCTTTCGTGTTGAACTTACCAACTCATTTATCGGAGATACACAACTTATGCCAAAGTAATAACATACTTTGCGAAATGCTACAAAAAATTGGTTATTCTATATTTTTGTTACTTCAATCGTGTTATCATTTTTTTGCTACGAGTATTTGCATATCTATAAAGGCCTTGATGTGAAGCGAAACGAGTTTAAGTGAAGCTACAATTTTAAGCGTGCACTAAATGTTTTTTAGTGGGACCACTATTATTATTGTTCGGCAACACGCTTACCTAGTGTCTAGATGATTGGTAAAGCTCCTTAAGGAAGGCCTCTGTCCAGCAGTGGGCTAGGTCAGGCAGACTGAGACGGTGACCATGATGTTTGACGCATGTATTTTTCAAAATAGCCTGTCTTCTTAAGCCGGCATATACTTCAAGCATACTGTATGTACATACACGAAATGATTACTTGAACTAGTGAACGTTTCTCCCGCATTCAGAATATAAATAAACCAGATTCCAGGAACGAGACATTAATAATGGCAATTAATTTAAAAAAATACAAGGAATTTCCAAAAAGTCTCGTAATTTTTTTGTTTGAAACTTGCGGGGAATTCCTCTATGTTCTCAGGCTTGTTTCACAGTCGCGCCGTCGACCAGCGCGTTTCAATAGCACGCGCCTGATTTTTAAAATTGTATTTTTTTCGATTAAACATTACTCGAAAAATAATATTTTTACTTGAGAAACAAGACAGTGTGGGCAGGACGCAAATAGGCAAATTGTAATTAGCTACAACATGTGTAAATACATCTTATCACACGAAACCGTGGAAATATCGTAATAAATATTTATTATTCATTCTATCCGTTTGCTTATTGCGCGTCTACATAATACTACCGATCATTTTTTTCGTAAACGTGCTTACAACAGTAAGTCAATTATTTATTATGACATGACATAGATATCGATGTAATAAATGCATCAAAATCGTTTATGTAAGCGGCTCTTTCATAACATTGACGGGTGTAGTTCAGATGTTATGGAACCAATTAACACCACCTTAATACGAGTACTTTCATATCCCGCAATTTCTAGACGCATTTATATATAACGACATGTAACAATAAATACACAGGTAAATATTAATAAAAACAGTAAAAAAACGGGCATTAAAGATATTTATAGATTGTCACATTAATAAAAATAAGAAAATATTATATATTACTAAAGCTGTGAAACATTGATAAAATTATTTAGCTGTTATAAAATATAGTATAATAATATAATTGACAATAAAATAAGCTGTTTTCGATTATAATTGGTTAAAAAGTAAAATTATGGGAAACAGTTTTTTTGGAACTTGCCTGTAACAATGTAATGAAAACTGACGTTAAATAAATATCAATTCACTTAACAAATGATATGAAATAATCAATTATAAGTAGCGAAAGTACTTCACACCTGTGAAGTAACTAATATTTTCTTTCGCTACTTATAATTGATTATAACTACCTAGTTTAACCGCAGTTAGTAAATAAAAGAAAGATTAGTTAAAACAAATCAAATACGTACTTGTTATTTATGTACAGAAATATTTTTTCCTACAACCAAATAATAATTTTCCAGTAGGTATTTCAGGAACAATATCTCACTGAAACAACTTTGATAATGTTGTAAAAATAAAATTATTTACACCTCGTATCAATAGTAAACAAATTGTAGCGTCTGTAGAGAGAGCTAAGTAAACACTGATGGTACGAGAGGAAAATGTATCTACCTCTATTAACGCACGTGGTTGGGTGTCGCTGGTAGAGTTCGGAATTTGACATTTCGTGTAGAGTAAAAAACTTACACATCTTATACCATGTTTTTAAAATAACAATATTTTGCGAGTAAATTTAAAAATTAGTTCGTTCTTGTACTTTTTAATATTCAACTAGAATTTAAGATAGACAAATATACGAGTATGATTGACGAATTTTGTGACGCGATAGAATTCGACGTATGTACATACTGATCAAATTAAATGTAACTTATGTATATTAAATTAACATATTGTCGCTGTATTCTTGGGAAAATTTTCCTGTTCCGCACCGGAAGTTTATTTTACGTCTTAATTGTGGACCCTCGTAACAGTTGAAGATCCGCGTCCAATCGATGAATGATAAAAGGTTTGATAAAACTATACTTGTATATAAATGTTTATGACGAATGTTGCATTGGCAACTCCTTCGGTGTTGTACATGTCCACGATCAGGTGGCCTGTCTGTCTGCTGGCCCCAGGTTCAACTTATTAAATAAATGTGCGTGTAGCCAATTCCGACTACATCCTTAAAGCAAATGACAATAGTCGGACCGCGACAAGCTAGTAACACATGATCTTGAAGAAGTAGCGTGGGATTAAAATAAAAGGTTATATTTCGAACGTTACAACACTGTGATGTTTCGTAAATGAAACGACTCATGTTAAAGGCTCTTAATATACATATATCTTACCTTCCTTTGGAGATGCGGCACTTTTATGTGCGACGTTAGAAGATTTTTTATTTCGTTTAACATAATTATTGTAGCAATGTTTAAATAATTTGTATACGTATAAATAATAATAAATAAATATTTAGGGACAACTCCAAACAGTTAACTGACTCCGGGGTAGGCAGAGCTTGTATTATTGTAACTAGACGCTAATAAACTATATGTATACGTACATAATGTACATATAAATGCATCCTTTTTTACACATTTTAAACATTGTTGCCCATGACACAAGTATTGGTCCTGGGTGGGAATCATGCCCATGACTCCTCTCTTAGCAGTCAGTTTGACTAATAATTAGATTTAGTTGATTCGTTCAAAAATCTCATATTCATATGTCATGAAGACCTGTAGTCTCTCTGAATATGTCTGTTTGAAATCCATTATGTTACTTTGTGGCGACTTATGGAATACACAGGTGAAGGTTAATAAAAACTACTTATTTGTAGGTAAAGAAATATATTATGTACTGTTTCAACGGCTAGCCGAGAGCTCCAAGATTTACTGTTTACGCTTATACCGTCAATGTCGGACACATAGAGATCTGTAGTTCTGAGGTCAAACTGTATCACATAGTAGAAATTTTTAAGGATGTTCGTCTTAAGAACCTCAATAACTTTCATAGTTTACAATTAATGTATTTAAAATTACCGATTAATTGTGGTCCAGTCTCGACCACCGTTCGACCACTACTTAATAGAAATCAACAAACTAACAGTGGATACATGTCATCTCTATAGCAAGCTATCAGGATATTTTGATATTGAGAGATAAATATACTAGCTATTCGATAACAATGATATCAAATTTAAATGCTCTTTCATTCATATATGAGTATGTAGCGAAAATAGTATATAGCACAGTATATATACTATGCTATATATTATAGTATATAGCACAGTATATGTACTGTGCTACATACTATATATATACTTACATATGTAAATAGTTTGTCAGTTCTGTCACAAAAAATCCATCTGTGAGTTGTACCCGTGTATATTATTAAAAAACCTAATATCACGGCTGTAATGCTCGAAGTGGTAGGTAACGAAGTGTAGAACACTCCCACGTTTCACAACTATTTTTACGTCCCACTGTAGAATAGGGAGTGAGCCTACAAGTATGCAAAAATCCTAACTTCGATCTAAGAGTAATAGGTTCAACTACAAAGTCTCAGTATCATATTGTGTCTTTAGTTATATACACATTATAAACGCACGCGATGTCGCAGGCTGTAATCTACAGTCTTCATATCACGGAATTATCTGTTTATTTGATATAACCTGCTTTTTCTAGGACAAAAAAGTCTTATTTGATGCAAATACCCACGTCTTATCTTCAAGAGTGGCAGACGCGGGAAGATAAACTACGCGCGCCGTGCAGCCCCGATGGCAACGTACACTCGATAAAAAATATGGTTTCACTTGGCATATTTACATATTTTATATCACTACTTACGGCCTCGTTGATTGAATGGCGGCATCGCGACTGTCGATCGAGACGTCCCGTGTACAAATCCCGGGTCGGGTACTTTTGGTATTTCTTACATTTTTAGTGGAGTTTTCTAGTAGTGTCGCTGAGTCTGGATTTGTTCCCGGCGCATGTCAATAAGCTCAATGTAAGTGGTGTAATTTGGGAGTATACTACACTTCTCTATTTACTTCTTCAGGGATTATGGACGTGATGTTGCGTAACAAACCAATATTTTGGGTGACTTTGTAACATACAATGTAACATACATACTTTCATATTGCCGCTTTACTGTAGATATAGACAGGTAGGTACGCAAGTAGGTCGCTTGTACAGTCGGAACTAGTGTTTAAGGTACACATTATATATTCAAATACAAAGAGGCCATACCAGTGCGTTCTAACCGAGTTGCATTATATTTAAGGGAATGACAAATACCTACACCATGACTTTAATTGGTCAATTTATTGTTCTTTGAACAAAAATGTCTAAAATATAGGTAGGTGTGAAATGAACTCCGTTTACTCTGACGTACGAAGTCATGGTAAAATCCGGTAAAATGAAGTCCGTTCTTACGTGTTACTTGAGTCAACACTAATTAGATGCTTACAATGTACCTGACAGTTAACTTGCAGTTTGAAATTTAAAGCCTTTTCATTTTACTATCCAAGTGTGAGTGTCGATCTGGAAATTTTAATTTATAGTTTATTTTATACGCAAATGAATGTTTCTTTCGGTACTTTAATAAATTTTCCCGCCATTTACAACTATCGATAACTAGCGCTCGCGTGGCTACAGCTTGAACTTACCTGTGCAATTAATATTGCATCATTGTGAATAGTTCAGACTGTGGCCGCTAGGTGCCGGTAGTTGTAGCATAAAATAATTTTTTAAATTATGAATGAATGAATTATTATTACGTACAGGATATTCTAGAAATAGTAATTTGTGCATGACATTATGAATAGATTTTTTTCGCGGTAGAATATTTCTGTGAGGTAATTTATATTGTATGTACTTGATAAGAGAAACTTAAAAATGTTTGACGAAGTATATAAATTAGTTGCGATTCCACATATCTTTGCACCTAGATGTGAGTCATTGTCAGATTTCGATATATATTTTAGTACTATAAAAGCCTCTCACAAATTTAAAGACTGCCATAAATGCGAATAAACATGGTAAGAAAGAACAAGGACAGTTATATCGCTCGGTGGTTGAGACCCACATCAGCCTACGCGTATCGTGGCGGACTCTATGCAAAGGATTGTCGTGAGCTAGCAAAAGTAGTTTATAACTAAAAGTGTCGAACTGTTTAGTGGCAATCGGTCGTGCATCGCCTCAGTCGAGATAAGACTTGATCCGCACTGTCGGTAAGTCACAGCATTGCCTCCAGTTCGTTGGCTAATCTGTGTTACAGGGTTGATGCATCTTGAGTTCTTAGTTAAATGGCTATGTTCATATCGAGCTTAGAGAGCGAGAGAGTTCAAAGAGCTAAAATATCGTTAATCTATTTACGTTTTATTGACACAAGCATTTATATAAAATAAATAATTGTAGTCAATGATCAAATCGATGTGATAGGATATACTTACCTTATTGTGGAGACACTTTAAACGTAACGTCACGCCTGTAGTCGCCGAAGAGGTAGGCAGAGAAATGTAGAACACTCACACGTTTCCCCAGTTACGTTCACGTCCCACTATGGATTAGGTAGTGAGCTTATTGCCGTACGCCGGCCATCTAAGACACTATATTTTGTGATAATCATTATTGTCCATTGTCCATTGGCAATACGTCGATAGGACAGTTAAATTTTGTTGTAAGGTATAATTAATAGACGCGCGGAGACACCTCACATTAAAAATCGGCAGATACCAGACAATACATAGGAGATGTCACCTCACTATGCGTTAAAAGATACAGAGCTCTTAGTAAAAAAAGTTGAAATAAAGCTGATAACATCTCCGCCATTGTTGAACTGACCAAATAGAATATAGGCACCGACATTTCATGCATTCATATTCTGTACAATTATAAGAAAAGCTTCCGAAATAAAGTCCATATGACGGGAACAGAAGACTTCGTAGGTATCATATACCTGAAACCATATTAGTCCAGAATGCTAAGGTGGATTGTGATGGTAATCTTGTCACCTGCTTGAAATAAGATGCTTAAGGACAGCCAAGAAGATAGTAACCATGTAGGTATAGTTTAAAAATTATGTGAATCGCTATGATGTTATCATAAGAAGTAAAGAGTCGAATTACGAATCTCCTGTGAAAATTACGTGAGTCTATTAGACTAATGCAGGCAAAGCATTAATTCATCGCAATACGAAAGTTTTTATGAAGGATTTTCAGTTAGAAAAACAGTTGGTGACAATGACAATTTATTGTTATTTATGTTCCTATTGGGATGGCTGTTGATTACGTTTCGTATTAAACTCGTTCTATTTAAGAAGTAAATATGGCGTTCGATTGTTTACTTATGTATTTTTATTTATTCTTAATGCTCCTTTTAAAAAAAATGCTTATTTTTAAATAATGCATAACTTCACAAATGGTATAATGATGTACGATAATAAAAAATGTTTGAGTCACATTATCGTATGTATACCGAATTATAAAAAAAATATATGATAAAAAATGTCTCTATGAAAGCTTATATATGTAAATAAATCTTAATTTTCACATCTCTTTTGTGTCAATTTATGTATCGGTAAGTATATATTTTCCCGCCATACATTGTACATGATCTCTAGTTAAAACCTATAAAAGTTTAAAGAGTAGAATTTAGTAGTTCTCTTGTATAATAAAGAAAATGTAGATACTACCATCTGACTCTTACTCTGTGAATTTATGTTAAATTTAACCTTATTTATTTAACCGCTACTTGTCAAATATTGACAGGAGTACTTTAAGTAAGTACAAATGTCAATCATTGTCAGCCCTAACTCTCGTGCTGTCAAACCATCAATAGTGTTGCGTGATCAATTGGTAACAGATTAAAAAACCGGTATTCGTAGTGATGAAATGGAACCCGCCGCCAAGGTCAATGTAAGGCTTTGTTACCATTCCGTTATTGTTTCAAAGTCATGACTGTCGTCGATTTTTGTTTCGTTGGACACCTCGCGTGCGCTCGGTATTAATTTGTAATATAAAACCAACATGGCTGCATTAAAAATAATATAATGTACATATTCGACTGCCTCGTTGATTGCAAGTGCGACTGCCGATCGGGAGGTCCTGGGTTCGATTCTCGGTCGGTCGAGCACTACAAAATTTTTCTAATTTACATTTCCTAGTAGTAGCCCGGAGCCTGGATATGTGCCCGGTGTGTGGCAACAGACTCACCACCTCATCCATAGTGGGACGTAAACGTAACTGGTTAAACGTGGGAGTGTACTACACTTCTCTGCCTACATCTTCGGGAGTTATTGGCGTTGCGTTACGTTACATAGATATTTTTTTATATTTCTGTGTAATAATAGCCTGAACTTATTACAAAACATTAGCTGTGGATGAGAATGATTCTTACACCCCTGGCTCATTAATCAGCTTCACTGACCACTGGACCTGCGGGGCACCCTTGTTTAATCATAAAAAAACCCAATATCCAGTCTTAGAGCTCTCTAATATGATGATCTAACAACAGGATATGCCAAACAAAGGCATAACAGTCACCACGCCAAGTAAGGGGTTACAATGGTAGGATGGAAATTTTCTGACGTCACACAACTTTCTAAGTCGGACGTGAGTAAAAATATCGCAGTAGTGGAACTGTGGGATGCGTGTCCACACACATTGTGTGATGTCAAATATTTGCGTGATTTTCAGGTGTTTTTTATAAGCCTATGAAAAGTACTCTAGGAAGAGTCCTAGAGCAAGATAAAGTATTCATCTATCGCAGAGGTTATTACGTCCGCGCTGGAAGACCCCGGTTCGACTTTCGGTAAGCTTAGGTCATACTTGGATAATATTTAATAGTACTATACTATTCCATAATAATATTTTATAGTACTGTTCCATAGTAATATTTTATAGTGCTGTTCCATAATAATATTTTATAGTACTGTTCCATAATAATACTTTATAGCACTGTTCCATAATAATATTTTATAGCTCTATTCCATAGTGGGACGTGAAACGTGGGAAACGTGGTGAAACGTGGGAGTGTCCTACATTCCTCTGCCTACCTCTTCGGAGCTGACAGGGGTAATGTTACTTCTATGGTACCTATGTCACACAAGATACGTGTATGTAGTGTGCGTGTGATGTGATATTGTTATCACAATGATAGAATATGTTTGTTGACATTTAGCTCTGGTCTGTATACAATATTTTTGTCATCATTAACTACTATATTTCCGCTGTATCTAGGATTCGGGTCTTGTCTCACAATGAGAACGGTAAGAGTGTGCAGATTTCCTCAC
>DWDW01002450.1:0-10215 GCA_018245635.1 Mimoniades versicolor eupheme
GGTTGTAAAGAATATTACAACGTTTAACGATCTAAGCTTAAAATAAATTTTGACCTCCCTAACAAGATCTTGTAATAGATCAAAATAAGATAATGTTCGAGTAGTAAGTAGTAAAAATTACTGTCTATCCCAAGTTAGGCAACTTGACAATGATCAAAGTGTCAAACTATGATAAAAACTATGAGAAGTAAACAAAACAACATGAAACAAATTAGTGCCAATAAAACTGCAGATCGGAGGAATATTCTTAATTATTATTACTTGACATAATTTGTGGCAATTACATTCCTAATAAATAAAATCCGTACAAAGCTGCTAACGAAATCACTAAAGCTAACACGGTAGCTTACGAGACTCCAATAGAAAATAATAATAGACCCATTCAGAGCAATGCCGATATAAAAGAGATCGTTGAAACAAAAGACCCCAGGGGACTCGAGCTCTCAAGATAAAACAAAACAACTAATGACCCTACATTGTAAAGTCCTGTATGCACTATCCGTTTCTCCTGACCGCCTGCATGCGATGTATCATACAAAATGAACGCGCGTGGGCCTGACATTTAGAACCAGCTATGAGGTTTTTTTTCAAACAAAAACAATAATATTGAGGTACTTATAATGCATCTAATTATCATAAGGTTAAATCTTTCGTGAAATAATATTTTATACTTTTATATTTACTGCAAATATTTCTTACAGCAAGACAAATGCATTTAGAAGTTTACTTAGAAAACTTTTAGTCATTTTAGGACACGTCGCGTAAGCGAAAACTGCAAGAAATTATCGTGTATACACCATAGAATCGAAAAATAACATCTCAATCCACGTTGATTTCGAGACGAGAACTGGGCAAACGAATGTTGATGTCGAGAAATGAACAAACACAATGAAATTGTTAAGCAACAAAGATAAATACAAAAGGAATTTAGTGTCGGTGGAATCATAAGAGTGGATGTCATGATTGTCGTGTCACGACTCTCATGGGACGATGCCGCAGAGTCCTTGAGTTTTAATAATTCCACGGTTTGAAGTGAATTTTTGGTCTAATTGGATAAATAAAGAAATGTAGAATCACAAAGGAGTTTAAAAATTTCCGCAGACCAATTTTTGACTGGAGTTAACAAAAGAGAATAATTTCATCGTCATATTTGCTGAGAGTCATCAAGACAACTACTCGGCTTTAGGAAGATAACAATATATACATAATTGATCTATAAAATAATAAAATACTTTTTGAATCCACGAAAACTATTAAATTTAGCGATCTAAATAAGGTATAAATTCATTTTAGCTTTTACATTGGTTATATTAAAAATTCATGAAAAACGTTGGAATGTTTCAGTTAACAATCTCTATTAAAAACTTTCAAATCCACACTGGGCTCTTTGAAAACTACCCAACCGAAACTATGTCAACAGTTAACATTTTAAACGGTGCGGCAGCCAACTGTTTAATTTCGCTTTTTACATCAATTGTTAAGTGTAGTGGAAGTCTGATGTCGTGACGACAATCCGCGACCGCTTGTCCGTCGTTCGTTCTATTTACTATTTTCTTATTGTTGTAAGTTTTTTGTACTTTACTTGTTGGTTTTGTCGAGAATGTAAAGGAATTGACATCTCCATCGCGATTCGTCACGCTTCGCTGTCGACGGGATGACGGCGCGATTTTTTCCGCACTTTAAAACCGATAGAGTTAATCTCCACAATCAAATGTGAACTAATTTACATTGCGATAAAGTCCATTATCGTTTAACTGACTAGTGAACACGGCGTAGTTAAATATAACTGAAGTAGCCTACACGCAGACCCCTCTTATAGAGAGAAGTGATGACTTAATTTCAGCCATTTGCCATGGGCGCGGGATTGCATATCTTTAACGTAGTCCGCCTTTGTGAAGCGTGCATTTTTTAATGCAACTAGATGCCTGTCTCGTCGATTACACCTTTTTATATCGAAACTGGATAGCCTGAGTGCACTTTAATTTTTTTTATTCATGCAGAAATATTATACCTATGTGTGTAAATGTTATAGCTCCGGCATATATCTGCCGACCCGGTAATTACAGGTATGCTGATTCGATTTTTAATGGGGTTGTAATTTTAAATGTTATAATTATGTGATTGAAGTTTTGTTAATCTTTTACTGAGTCCATACATTGAGTTTGTTTTTAATAAGAAAATTATCTCAATTATCATAGTTTGTTTTTGCGCGGTCTATTAAGACATCTCGTTTATACATATAATGGGCTTGATAATCTTGAACCCATGTCAGATAGAGCTTTACGCGACTTTAGAAGTACGAGTCGCAGAGCAACTTAAGAATTTACTGCACAACAAGTCAGTAGGGGTCTCAGAGCACTTCTAAGTTTCTCGAAGCGAGAAAGGCAATAGTATAATCACGTGTAAAGTGTGGAGCAGCTCAGGGAAAGCTCTTGGTTCCCATAGGGATACATAGGATTCGACGAGATTACATCTGGGGTATACGCACATAAATTGTACTGTATTGTGTACGCCACCTCGTCCACCGTTGCTGTAAATTTCTCGTGATAAACAATGTTGATATTGTTGTATCAAATAGCGTTGTATGATTTAAGACCCACAGTTTCAGATCGATAGTTTTGGAGTTGGGAACTTGTTCCGTTTGCATCGATTTGCGGTAAAATATAGTGACAAACTGTTATCCGCACAACTTTGTTCGTACTTTGAATGTTTGACGACGGATATCTTTTCGTTAAAACTTGTATCATGTAAAATTTTCTCTCTTGTGAAATTTTGTTTATAGAGAAAATCGTTAAAGACAAATATTTTCTTATTTGCTGCGTTGGAAGATAACTTTCCGCCAGCCATTTAACTACCTTCGCAACTGACAACGCGATATATTTATTCTGTGACCCTAATTATTTTGACATTATCGTAATTTATCATGTTATTCGCTTACTGTATATTCAATACATATTACTGTATATTCCATACATATTACTGTATATTCAATACATATTAATTGTTGTAGACAAGTTTCTAAATTTAATCAATTTTGGGCACGCTAAATGTGTGCTGGGACTGGTCCCTAATGACAAACTTTCATAATCATTTTCGGTTAACTCTCATACATTGTCGCTGACTATTCAACCTTGTAGTACCAGAGAAGTAACAAAGCTCTCGTATTCCGGACATAATTGTTTTTTGCGGTCGGCTCTTGGATAGGAAGGCTGGTGGAAATATTTTAAGTAGCCTGTCGGTATTTCAGAGCGGTGTTCCACAGGCATGGCGCGCCTGGACCTAAGTACCTACTACAGTCATCAAAACTTCTATCAAAGCGTTTAGATGTTTATCGTGTATTTATTTTTATATCGTGACAGAATATGGACGCAATGTTCCATGTAAATTCGCACCGGCAACATTAACGTTTTCGAAACTGGAACGGATTTATTTAAGTAATGTATTTAATTACCTCCGATTACGTTGCGTTTGCGGATGTTAAACAAAAACATGACCTGGAAACTCGATTTATGTGTGTTAGAGGATTTTCTATGTAATGTATATATGTACCGAGGACGGTGTTTTGTTTTTATGAAAGAACAAAGTATGTAATATATAAATACAGGGGTATTTCATAACACTGGAATAAAACTCGTTGTTGGAAATATTAACGTTTTTATAGATGTACAATATTCTAGTTCAAACTGTACTTATTCTGTCCAATATCAAACATAATTAAAATTTTGTAACAAAAAACACCCACAATCAGCTGTTTTATTTTAAGAGCCAATGTCGTTGCTAAAGTAATAACTACTTCAATGATATACTCTTTATCAAGAAAAATGCCGGAGTTTTTTTCTGTGACCTTTAGCTCTACCGCACTTAAGTCTACATTTCAAAGGCAATCTAAGAAATATATTGAATATATACGATTATGTCGTTTATTAAATGAATGTGAATGTGGTGCATCATTTAATTAAATTATTATAACAGTTGTTTTTATCCCGAATTTCTACGCCATTTTTAGTGAATTCCAGCTTTTAAACTTCAACTCGTTAACTTCAATGTGTCCTAAAATTAACCATATCAAGTATACAGGTGTTAAAAGACAACAGTAATTCGAACTACCCAATGATTTAAAAAAAAATATTTAGACTTAGAAACAAGTATTTCTATAAATAAATAAAGTATATTTTTAAATCTAAATACATTAGATGCTCAGTATAACGTCTAACGTAAAATTTAATTACGATGATCTCTCAATTGTGATATGTAGTCCGAAAATAAAGTATTTTTAACTGTCGAATTTCAAAACTTTAAATCTATCTAGGTACCCTCAGTTGTATTTTACAAGTGTACTGTTTAATGATTTTAGGCCTTAGACTCAGACTCATATGAATATGGTGGTTATTTGAGAGTGTATGTCAACTCTAACTTAGCCATTAGGTACGTCTTGTTGAGAAGGAATATTATAAGTAATTCAATTTCCCCGAGACGCGAACATTAAGATAACTACCGGGAACTGCGATTATGAGCACTTTACACTTTAATAACATTTACTTACGTGTATAATAAATACTATTGTGTGTATACATGTACCTTTACATCTGTACACAGGAATATAAAACTGTTAATATTATCCTATTACCACATCAGGTCTCATGAGATAGGCAGAGAACACCAAGTGTCAAATAACTATCCTAACAGATCTAAACTGCTTTTTCTACATTCTTCATTCTCGTCATACACGGACGTCGGTTTCGATGGTATTTCACCTACTTGGTACAGATACTCGTAGGTGTGATCTGCCGAGACACCAGGTATATAAAAACATCATTATTTGAGGAGTTGCAGTCGGATTTCAACACGGATTACAAGTCAGAATCAATTATTGTCGAAGAGTTGTTCATGTCCCCGAGGTTGTTTTTTAATGTAACTGAAATGAAATGAAATGAAAAGAACTAAAATTTTGACCTGAGATGCTTTTTGATATGATAGTTTAGTACACAGCCATATCGTTGACTTTGAGAGATACAGACATTATTTTTATGGAATTGAAATAACAAGCTGGCTTACAACTCGTCTAATGTTAAACATCGCAACCTGTTGTTGTGGACACTTTCATTTCAAACGTTCTATCCGAGCTTGGTTATATGTAGATATAAGCTTGGTTATATGTAGTTATATGTAGATATAGTTATATTTAGATTGGTAAACCCGAGAACTATTTTACAGATTGATTTACGGTGTCAGACAGCCAAGTCTTGTCCCGGTAGCGTGGGATCGGAATACGAATTACGGTATCTTGGGGTACAATTGGTTTTTCTTCCTAGATTTTCTAATAGTAACTCGGAGTCTGTACATGTGCCCGATGTATGGCAATAAGCTCACCACCTATTCCATAGTGGGACGTCATCGTAACTGGTGAACCTGGGACTATAGGTACTACACTCTCCTGCCTGCTTTTTCGGAGACTGCAGGCGTGATATTATGTTTTTTTCTTACGTATGTAGATAAATTAATCAATAGAGTAAAAAGATACAACGAGATAGGTTTATAGGACAAATACTTTAGTCATAGATTTATTGTCGAGTGCGCTAGAGCTAGCTAGGATGTCAGCTAAATTATAAACGAGGCCCGTTCCCCGGAACAATTTGCATTCTAAACATTCGTTGCAAATTTGTCGCAATGTGGAGTTTCGTCGCGTTAACACTTTATTGTATTGCCATCTGGTGAAAGGAAATGTTCAGTTTGTATGTTCATCGCGTTAAATATGTTAGTCGTATCGTGATAGGTTCGTTACACACGTTCGGATTGTATTATAGTATGCTGTTGTTCAAACGCTGTATTGTATCTGATGATAGATATTGACTGGACAATTATCATTCGATTTTCCATAAATTGCATGTATTTAAAAAAAACTGCGCTATGACGGTTTTGTGTACAACTTTTATTCAATCGTTTGGTTTGGCTTTTGGGATGTTGACAATAATGTTACATTGAAAGAAGAACAAATACCAATTGTTCTAAAGAAGAGCACAGTAAATAATTACACACAATATTGCAATCTATAACAATGTTTAGTTGTAATATAAACGTCTCAGATATTATTGTACTTATGTTGTCCACAATTTATTAATAAACCAACTTCGATACAAAATTTTATAAACAAGTGGTCACCAATCGATATATGCAATTTGGTAGGTTATACCAACCATATCACTATATTTGAATAGATCCTTTACCCTACATTGAGAAATCATATGTAATATCATCTTGGTAATTGTAGTGTAACAAACGCGTAGAGAATTCAAGGTTTGTGAAGGATGATAATGTACAATTACACGGAAACAAAGTTGTTTAATTGCATTGTGTAGATCTATGTAAAGCTGTCAATTAATTTGGAGAAGATACAAATATTAGTTACACGTATTTCGAGCTCAAATATTGAGAATAATACAGGTGCTCAGGTAATAAGTAGGTGTCTAGGTACTATAGGTAACAGGTGGTAGTCTAGCTATAAACTCACACGTCCATGGTGGGATGTAAAGGTAATTGTTGAAACGTGGGCGAGCGACGCCCTCCTTCGCCTACCCCTCCGGTGATTACGGTCGTAATGTCACGTCTAATAATACTGGTCTTGAATTGATACACGCATGACGCAGGCTAAAATTCGTGGACGTCACCATTCATGGAATGCCACATAAGCACTCTTTACAAATTTTTATTGGTCACGAAAGTACTTCGGTAGAGGCTTTTAAGTTGATTTAAAAGTGTCTGATGGGAGCTCAAATTTCTCGCCATTCCTTCCAATTTAAAGCATAATTGTAAAGTACTGACCAGATATGCCGTTGCAACTTCAAACTCTGTTTATAACTGAATGGTTTCTTATGAGTATATCCAATGGAAATACATCGAATCATAATGAACACATGAATCATAATATGTATAACCCTATCTCCACACATATATACATATCGCGTATAATATCACGCGGTAATAGATCACAATTTGGTATGACATTACTTAATTAAATTAACCCAGTAGTTGGCGTGCCTCAATTTGCATTCAGCGCCATGTCACAAGCGGAAAGCAGTTTCGGTAGCAATGGCATTAATTAGACCAATTCACTTTAAGTAAATGTAAAGAGATTGAAGTTGTTTGATGGAATTTGTAACTGAATATATGTTTGAAATGGTGAAAAGTGTTTGAGTTTGTTTAAATCAATATTGCTGTCAGTCGCACTTTTATTTAAATGGATTTGTAATGTAATTAAGTTATCTTTTGATAATGTTACATTACTCCATTGTCTAGGATACCCGGAGCAAATAAGGCATCATTGCGACGAATAACAAAGGTACAATTAATAACTGTAGTATTAATTATGTATGTACAAAACAAGTCATGTAGAAAACGAGTTTAATGGATGAACTCATTTTATATTAAATAACGGATTACTTAACTAATAAAAGTATTATTATTTCAGAGAATAATTAATTCAATCATTCCAAAGGACCGCGCTATCTTTTTCTGATACAATAACGTACACATAAGCGTAAAATAAAAAATAAAAATTGGCGGCAATCCACACGCCATTATGAAACTTGAACTTTAAACACTTTAAAATGTAGCAATTTTATTACATATTTATTCTATTAGTTTCTGTAAAATTTCCAAATGTTATTATTATATTATTATAGAAAACGACTAACATTTATAACACTGTGTATGAAAAATAATGCTTTCCCATCTTTGGTAGGAGCGACGTAATAATCTAAGGAGATAGAAATCTTAGCCCGCGGCCACCATAGCGACGTCACGTGTAAGAGTTCAAATTAATATATGTGGGCTTGTGGCTACCGAGGCTCGCTACGCGTTACTCAGTGCTGATCAGAATCTCTGCGATCTCCATTTATCGAGGTAAATGGTCACATCGTGATATGCATGGTACGTGAATAAGGTAAATTATTACATTCCTCGCCTGTGTGATTGAGAAATATTAAGACATATTTGTATAGCATTCCTAATCTAGATGTTTCTATATCTGACGTCCCCAGCAATCTGTTTGTTACATTATTCTTATTGATGATAGCATGTTTGTTTCTCAATAGACCATGGCAATGGGCTCACCACCTATTCCATTGTGGGACGTAAAGGTAACTGATGAAACATGGGTGTACTCCTCTGCCTACCCATTCGGGGGTTACAGGCGTGAAGTAACGTTTACGACTAAATCATCAATGTACATACATACGTACAACGTGCATACCTAATTACGATTCTCGCTCGACAGCGCATTATTCAAAACTCGCTCGTCATACCTACCACATTTAACTATTCATGGCGAGATCTGGCAACACAGCGCGTTACAGCGCCAATAAACCGTCAACTAATACAAGTAGATATCAGTATTTGAATTTCAAACGGTCTCCCCCGGGATCCCGATACGGGCCAATGTCGCGAAGACGGAAATTTAGCTATATAGACCCTGACGCTCAGAATAAACTCGTACAATCACATGTGATGAAAAGCCTTTCGTACGCTTGCAGTTCCGTTGTTGACGGGCTGTATGTGAACATGAAAATGTATTGTATCAAATCACAAGTTAGACTCAATGAATTATTTGATTTGACTGGCCCATTGGTGCAGTGGTTAGTGAACCTGACTGTTGCGTCGAGGGTCGTGGGTTCGATTTCCATCCAGAATAAATATTTGTGTGATGAGCACAAGTATTTTTTCTGTGTCTAGGTATAAAAAAATATCTATTTAGTATATATTTATCTAAGTATATATTTATACCTATGTGTGTAGTTTATCAGCCGTCTGATTACCATGCCACAATCTGTTGACGCTTACTTTGGGGTCAGATGGCCGTGTGCGAAGATGTCCCAAGATATTATTATATCATAATTACCGTAACTTCAATCCTGTGAATAGTATTTAAAATATCTTTTAGGGCGATTTGCAGTCCCAGTTACATAAGTTTAACTTTGATAATAAAAACAAAATATTTCTGCTGCTGAAGAGGAGAACAAATGTCATAGTAATGATTCGATAGTCGATACAAAGAAATGATTCTCAGTTCAAAAAACCCCTTCCGATCAATAGATGCTTTAAAGCTTTAAAAGTAACGGTGGTTATGGAAATATTATTCTGATGGCAGCTATCTGAACTTAAACAGCTCTTAAGTTATTACAATTTTAAGGGTTACGCGATTATGTCATATTTTATTATGTTCAGCTAAAACAGACTAATACAGGGGAACATTTGTTGTGATCCTTATATCCTCCGCCCAGATCCGTTACTCGTTGGGCAGACCTACCAAGTTTATATCTTTATTCTTTCAGACCTAACATAGTTCTGCTACATGCAGTTGGTTACGATCCCTTTTAGTTCTCTATGACCCTGATGCAGCAATTTTAATAATTTATTTTATATGCATTTTGTACCGACACTATTTCCCCGGGAAGCGATTACCCAAAAACACCACACTTTCCAGTCATCAATTCCGTTTATAACTCCCATTAGCCGATTAAAGGTAGTTGTTAAGATAGATGCTTGAGATGTTCCCTAACACGCCTTTGAACGTTCCCAATAGAATTACAATATGCATATATAATTCCTCAGAATGCTCCGAGCATCTGATCGAGATCCATTTGCTAATAAATTGGCTATACAGCATACTACATATACATTTTCCATACGGAAATACTACACTATTCTGTAATGTTGGAACAAGCGTGTCTCTACTGTAGCGTTTGACAATGATAATTGGATTATTTCTCTTTGTTGTTACAAGGATCGCTCTCTTCATCTGTATACGCACAATCAGCTTTTAATTAGGAACTTACGTCATGTTTTAGCAATGCATTTTAAGCTTGACACATTATCTGACTGAACCACAATCCAGTCCATCATGATGAGCACCACCTCCAAGTATACCATAACAACTTTTTTATGACTAAAAAAGTCTTCGTCTGGATCTCGCTGCAGTCGGCGTGAGCTAATGGAGATTGACCTCCAATACGTTTTAAACTAGTCAGACGACCACTAAGGAAACAACATACACAAGTTTAACGAATACACCAATTAAATATGAATCAATAAAAGAATTACCATTAATAAAAGTATTATTTTCTAGTAGTGGCTCGAAGTCTGGTTAAGTGCCCGGTATATGGCAATAGGCTCACCACCTATTCCATCGTGGGACTTAAAAGTAACTGGTGAAACGTGGGA
>DWDW01002451.1:0-10215 GCA_018245635.1 Mimoniades versicolor eupheme
AATTCTTAGAAAAATACAATAGTCCTTGACACGAGATTTGAACCCAGGACCTCTCAATCAGCAGTCACGTTCGCAATCACTCGGCCAACCGAACATTAAATAAAATTAAGCGTAAGCCTAATTTGCTTAAAAAGCAACAGAACTTTATTTACAATAACCGTAACCAGACTGTAAATCCATCGAATAATAATACATATCTTATGTAATGTGAACCGTAAAGGTATTTCCGTTAAGAAGTGACGTAGATTATATGTGATAAATATCTACATTTTATAAGGTTTTAAAAATCCCGGTGTAATTCTTCGGGAATTACAAGCGTGATTTTACATTGTTACGTTTCTATTCTAATTTATTAGGCTGAGTGTAACTTTATATAAAATATATAATAAATTAATATCACCTAAAACAATTATGATCATATTATTCATTTTATTAAATTGGTAGGTACTGGACTGGATACAGAATAAAATCCAGCAGTGAACGGGAATAGGCTGATGATGATGATAATAAAGATGATGACGATGGTGATGGTGATGATGATGACGATGGTGATGATGATGATGATGATGATGACAGAATAAATAGTCACCATTTTTAGAAAATTTGTGCCTCTAAACTTATATAACTCAACTTATTAGATAAAAAACCTTACGTGACGAGCTGGTAGAGTACGTTGTGTCGTTTTGAATGTATTCAATTTAGGATCGATTATGTACGGACCTTACTGCAACTCTAGAAGAATTGTATCAGACTGGACCAAGGCGGAGCGTAAGCTTTGCGGGCAGACGAAATACTCGTAGCAACATTATTGTCATCTCAAGGTAATCATGTAAGGTTCTGTGTTTCAAAATTAATTCCTTAACTATTAAGCCTACTATCGTACTGCGTTTTAACACATATCTCCTCTAGAAATGAAACTGTTAAGGCCCGTAGCCCACCGCTACGACCATGTACGTCTGTATGTTACCGGTTAGCGTATTTCACACATTTCCTTCACGGTTATACCGAATCACATCCTATATTAAAACGAATTAATAATTCACCAAGACAACTTCTTCGTACATTGCACAAATATTTTACCTATGTATAAGAGATTAAACATCACAAATTACGTATGAGGGCATACATTTTATATGTATATAAAAACTTCGTGTCACAATGTTTGTGGCCAATCTCCTCCGAAACGGCTAGAACGATTTTATGAATTTTTTTGTGCATATTTGGAAGTCTGAGAATAGGTCGTAAGATTATGTAAATGACATAAAGTAAGCGAGTGTCAAACCATACACGGCGTAGCGACCTCATCTCGACCGCATTTATTCTACTTTCATCCCCTTTCTTTATTGTGCGTCTGGCCTTTGTTGTGTATGATCAATCGAGTTCGCTAGCGAGATACTAATCTACGGATACCCGTTGAATTGCATTTAAGTTCAGTATCGAATGAGTTAGTTATTATAAGGCAACCTCCAAAAGGGTAAAGTTATACTATGGACCAGGATTATTTTTACAGTTAATTCCTAAATAGATACGTAAAATATATTTACCTAGTCAGCGCTGAACATCAACAATATCTCTCGGTCGGCCCCGATTTCATTTGAGTTTTTATATCGAAATACGAATTTACTAACAAACGGACTCGCTACACAAGCTCGCGCTTACACACGTTTCATTCTCTTCCAAGAACTTTGTCAATTCACATCACACCATGACCACACTGTTGCATGCATTATTACAGTCTAGGGTCTTACTAGTTTGAAATACAGCTGATTAATTCTGGAATTTGCTATGACAGTAATTTCCGTTACTTCTTTTTTATATGTATATTGAATTTATCTACTTTTTTGCAACAAAACCTATAACAACAGCCTTTCAGGCTTGGCATTTCCGCATAAAAAATGCTATATATTTTTCCACGTGGAGTAAAACATAAGTCGTTTTTATGTGCCCCCGAATTCAGGATGGACAAAAGGTGAAAATCGTTTATACTTCTATCATCGACACTGTTAATACGAAACTTTACGGTAAAAGATTTCTTTATTGCCAAGTAATAAACTAAGTTTCGATAACCATTGAAAATTGTAAACTTATTAGGAGTGTCCGACCGAAACAGGTTTTACAGCCGAAACCGAAACCGTACTTTCGGTCATACTTTCGGCTGAGACCGAAACCGAAATTTTCATATACATAGTTAAAACTTCATTTATATACTGGAATCTAACGTATTTTTTATACATTTATTTGTACATACATATGTACATATGTACAAAATGGTATGTACATACCTACTGATGAATTTTGTTCGATAAAAAGGAACAGTATAATAATTTCAGTACGCTTCAAATTTAATTTTATATTAATTTTTTAATGCCTTTATGTCAATACCAAATATATGTAGGTATTCTAAATTAAGAAGTAACTAAACAACACAATTGTTCACAATGTTGCTAATATTAATTAAATATTTATTTATTGACAGTGCATCGGACAGCGGCGGCGAGCATGAGTTAGCCGCAAACTTTGGCAAAATTATGGCGCGGAGCGAAACTGAAACCGAACTTTCGGAAAGTCATTAATTATTAGTCATTAAATATTATTTCGATTTCATATTTTCATTCCACACATCGAGGGAGGAATTTTTGTTTCTTATATGGAAAAACAATCTTTCATTAAAATTATATTTATTATTATCATTATTTTAATCATTGACAAACTAATTGCTGTTCCGTTTAACTGTGTCGGTCGAGTGGTTGCGAACGCGACTGCCGATTGAGACGTCCTGGGTCCGAATCCCGGATTGGGTACTATTGGATATTTCTAACTTAGAATTTCTAGTAGTGGATCGGAATGTGAATTTATGCTGGGGAATTAGGCTTATCACCTATTCAATTGTTGGATGTAATGTAACTGAGGATGAAACTTGGGAGCGTCCTACACTGCTGTGCCTTTTCATGTATTACAAGCGCTATGTTACGATTTAAATAATATTTCGGTCTTTTATAAACTGGGACTGGTGTAAGTGGAAAATATGTCTAGAAAATTTTTTACCTGTTATATAACAGGCAGTATAAGTAATTTTTCTGTTTGAGCGGTAATATATTTTCGCAATCAATCAATTTTGTCTAAATGAATGATCCAATGTTCTAACATAATTTACTCAAGGGTGTTCAGCGAAATACTTTATAAAACAATAACACACGATGTCCATCAAACGATTAAATTCTTAAGCATTTTGTGGAGTTGGGATTGTCATCGTCATCAAGCCGTATAAGGTTCTATTGTTGGCCACGGTTCCCATCTCAATAATGATAAGGGTTAATGTCGTAGGTCAGGTTGAGATTAGCAGACTTTACGCGAATTAGAAAACGTCACGGAGAACTGTTAGCAGCTCGATTTCCTCATAATATTTTAGTTCAAGCTATTTTAGTGTATACTTCAAATGGTAATTTGAATGAAATGTTTGTATAATTGTGTTTTTACTGGATTCTTTAAAGTATCGTTTTTAAGTTTTATTTTTCTTTGTATATTGTGACAAAAAAAAGTATCATCACGTTTGTAATCCTCGAAGTAGTAGGCAGACGAATGTAGAACACTCCCACGTGCCACCAATTACGTCTACGTCCCACTATGGAATAGGTGGTGAGCCTACCGCCATACACCGTCCACATATCTTGCCTCCGAGCCACTACTAGAAAATCTAAGTTTGAAAACTTTAGTAGTGCCCACCTCGGGAATTGAACCCAGGACCTCCGGATCAGCAGTCACACTTGCAACCAACACGACCAACTAGGCAGTCAAGCAAATCGAATTAAAAAGCGAAAAATATATTATGGTGCTACTAAAAACATTTGTGAGGAAAACATCCAAATGCTTCCCTCACAAATGTTTTCCGCACTTCCTGGGAAAGAAGGAAATATAAGGGAATTAACGACGCAATTTTTTTTAAACAAATACTTTCATACGCGACTCCTAATAGTAGGTACATAATAACTTTTAAGCTGTACAACACAATTAATAAATATTCGATTTGAAAGGACGTTACGCTGTGAATGAAAGATAAAGGAATAAAAGTGATATAGTAATGAACCTGAGGAAAACGCTTTTCTTTAATCGTCGAAAGAATTCTGTATGGAGTAATCATAGGTTATGTTCAATTTACTTTAACTGCTTTAACGGCAGTAGACACGAATAAATTCTATATGTATATCAGTGGCATAATATTAGCGACATTATGTAACTTTCCACTGCCACGTCTTTATTATCGCCATTTGTGTAAAAATAAAAAAACCTTATGCACGTTTAACGTCACAAACTATAAAACCGTTACCTCTTTCGGGCTGAATTTGTTCAATCGAAATGGGCAACGAATTCCAATAAACCACATGGATTCATAAATCTATTGTCGATATCTACCCAGCCGTAGTCTAAAGGCGCATCAATAATTGAGACTTTCAAATGTGCGTGCGACCAACTTTACGGTATATAAAACGTTTTTAAAATGCGCATCCAATTCGTTGGTCGTGTTGGTTGCAAGTGCACTGTCGATCGGGAGGTACTGGGTTCAAATCCCGGGTCAGGTGATATTAGATTTTTTATAATTTAGATTTTCTAGTTGTGGTTCGGAATCGGTCTTCGTACCCTTTTACGTTCAAAAATTATTACTTTAATCGGATCCAATAATAATCGGATGTTATAAAAAGTTTTTTCTTTCAAACAAAATGTTGCTGGCTTATGATGATGATAATAATGATGAAGATTCATGATCCACTTTTTACAAATCCTGTCACGCCTTGACCACCGCTGCGTGGGATTAGGTTTAAAGCGAACCAAATTGAAATTAATTAACGATTGAAGTATAAAGAACGCTTGCCCGGCCATAGTTCGCGCTAAGAGATGAAGAAACGTTTGGTAAAGGTATGTGAATCGGATACAATCGGACCGTCCAGAACCGAAATATAATATTCATAATGAGAGTACTGGTATAATAATATATTATAGCGTCTCAATTCGTGTCGGACAATCACAAAAACATTCACACACACCCATCATCGTATAAATTATAAATGTTGTATTGATATACCTCGCTGGTCTGAAATGTTTCCGATCTCAACATGAATATATCAGCGCTCGTAAATAAAAGCTAGCGAATTTCGTTGTTCTTTTGTTGTTACTTGTACAGTGACGCACCAAAGTTTCAGTCATTTTGGGCGCGGAGCTTTTATGTAATACTCGTTTGAGTGAGTTGATGTGAGTGTTTTTATGAAAATGGAAAAAATCGAGTTTCGAGTTGTCATTAAATATTTGTTTTTGAGAGGCAACACGCCTACGCAAATCAAATATGAGTTGTATTCTGTATATGGGTACTCTGCACCATCATTTACTACAGTGAAATATGGGCAGCTGAATTTATAAATAATAATAATAATATTTATTTATTTCCAAAATCAAAGTAGGTACATGGATTATAAAACTCATGAACAGTGATCACAGAGGCATGTTGTCGCTTTGGTTGAACTCTGGCCGTTTAAACATGGCCGTAAGAGTTTGGGCGACGATGAACGTTCGAGTAGTCCACATACTGCAACAACTGACGAGAACATCACCAAAGTTCACCAAATGGTGCTAGACGACCGCCGAATTAAAGTAAGAGAGGTAGGAGTGGTTATGAACATGTCAAAAGAACGTATTTGTCACATATTGAATCAACATCAGGCATGAGAAAGCTGTCCGCGCGTTGGGTGCCGCGTTTGCTCACGTTAGACCAGAAATGTGTTCGAATGAACATTTCCAACGTTCTGTTGGCACAGTTTAAGCGCAATAAATCCAAGTTCAGGCGCCGATTAATTACTATAGATGAAACTTGGATACACCATTATACGCCCGAAACAAAAATACAGTCCAAGCAATGGACTGCAAAGAGAAAACCGGCTCCAAAAACAACAAAAACCGTTTTTTCGGCTAGCGACTGTTTTTTGGGATAGTCATTTTTATGTTAATTGATTGTCTTGAAAAAGGAAAAATCATTACACGAGCATACTACGCATCATTACTTGACAAGCTGAGGGCAAAATTTGCGAAAAAACGGCCACATTTGCAGGAAAAAGAAAATCCTGTTTCACCAAGACAACGCACCGTCTCACACTTCAGTGGTTGCCGTGGCGAAAGTCCACGATTTACGGTTTTAACTGCTTTACAATCCGCCTTACTTACCAGACCTAGCCCCACGCAACTTCTTTATGTTCCCTCGTCTAAAAATAGCGCTCGGAGGACAGAAATTTTCGGAGACTTGGTATGTTGAAAAATAATAATAAAAACTGAAAAAATGTGTTGTATGTTTATTAGGTCGGAAACCTTTCAGAACACCTCGTATTAAGTCGCTCGACAATGAAAAAATGAAATCTCAAAACCGTAACGAGTAGGTCGTAAGCGATCATTTTAGAGTAACCCGGAAATTCATTCCGCCTTTCAATTAGTGGCGAGTAATCTGATAGAAGATTGTGTAAGCAAACACTTCATCCCCATAAAAGCAAACTTTCGCTCAAGAATTCATACTACCTTTATGGCTAATAATAATTAAACTACTCGTATATTAACCTATTGTATTGTATTGCAGTAATAATAAGATCATGCGACCTCATTGGGTCATACCTGTAGTGATAGCAATGACGTTTAACAAATAAATGTATTTCAAAACAAGTACAGTTACATTTAGAACACATCGTTTATAGTTATGCAACATGAAAGTTATCCGTAATCCTATGAACTCCGTGCGAATGTCTAACCATCCCACGTCCTAAATTGAACGGATATTTTCTCTAAACAGAATCAATGAATTTCCTGTATGCTTTAGCTGTAAAACAAATAGCATAGGCTGAAATTGCGTAAGAAGTATTGAAAGTTATTTCAATATTCAAATTTATTCGACTTATATAAATATATGTACCTATTATTCGACTGCCTCGTTGGTCGTGTTGGTTTCAAGTGCGACTGCCGACTTGGAGGTCCCGGTTTCGATTCCCGGGTCAATCACAACAAAAATTTCTAATTTAGGTTTTCTAGTAGTGGTTCGGAGTCTGAAAATGTGCCCGATGCGTGGCCATAGGCACACCACCTATTCCATAGTGGGATGTAAACGTAACCGGTGAAACGTGGAAGTGTTCTGCATTGTAAATTATTATATATATTTGGTAAGTGTCGTCCTAGTCTTGATTTCAAGTTGATTGATGTCTGTTTGCGACCACTTTATAACTCCGAAAGAATACGTTAACACAGGAATTGTAAATGTATTTATAGCTTTAAATAAGTTTTTTGAATATAGCGACGTCTTGCAAATTAAAGTAAGGCTACGTGTGTACTCGTCACTAAGTTTCTTTGTTATTGGTGTTTGATTAATAGTTTTTGATTGAAGGATGCCTAAATATTTGTATGTATCATTTGTTTCCATTCGTGAAAAGTTAGTTGCAATATTGTCAGTGTCCCTAATAATATTTTTGATTTTACCTTTATGTATCTGCAGTGTTCTACACTTTTCTAAGCCCAGCTTATTATATAGCTTGGAAATTTCAAACCTTTTTTTCAATCGAGGAGAAATTTCCGTTGTTATTGAAATGTTAAGTCCGTTAATTAAGAAACAACCAAATCATGAGATGAGCCCATGCAGATACAAAAATAAATAAGCTAATTTTACTTTTATGAACATAATTTTTTTATCAAATATTTAAGCGGATTTTGAAATATCCCTTAATCCTATCTATCTCTCAATAATCCTCTTATCTTGCTAATAAATCCTCCGAGCCCAGTTATTTATATTCAGAAATAATTGAAAAAATCTGGTCATTTTTTTAAAGCTTAAAGGACTATATACAGATGTTACAATATTATAACATCAACATCATCACGCCTGTAATCCCTGAAGAAATTAATAGGCAGAGGAATATAATCACTCCTATGCTTCACCGGTTACGCTTTCATTCCACTACGGAATAAGTGATGAACATATTGCCTTATACCGGGCACATATCAAACCTGCGAGCCACTACTAGTACATCTAAATTAGAGAAATCCAGTTAAGTAATCCAGGGTCAACCTGGATTTGAACCTAGGACTTCCCGATCGACAGTCAAGCTTGCAACCAACACAACCAACAAGGCAGTAAAATAATTTAGAATTGTATCATGTTTTTACACTGTGATATGTTTATTTTTCTATAAGTTCTTGTTTTCGATTAAAAGTTCTGTAACAATTCAATGTTTCGTTTTCCTATCGGTAGAATTTTCCGCACGTCAAACAGTTTGTAACAATTAGTTTTTGTCGCGGTGTTTTCTACATGTTAAATAATATACTAACGATATTTAAAGTTTTATTTGTCGGACGTTACCTCATTGAGAAAAAACTGGGAGTAAACTATAAAATATGGCTCGTCCTTCAACATGTACGTTATAATCGCTTGCCAATAATTGTTACAGCAGTAGAATTGTTAAAAAATCCTTTTAACATTCTTCTATTGACTAGGGTTTAGTCTACCACAATTACCCGATTACCCGACGGTGTTTTTCACCTTTACAGAACGATGTTTAATCATAAATGAAAATAATTTTAAAGCAGGGCATCCAAAGGGAAACTTTAAAAATATAGTTATAAAACAAACGTTGTAGCCTTTTCACTGTATTGAAATGTAAGAATTCGTTAAGGGGCAGTCGTATTGATGCTTGAAGCTGAGCATATATTCAGACTCCGAGTAGTGGAAGTGTATAAGTGTATATGTCCCAATAGCTGAGACTGTTCTATGATTGTCATTTCAATTGGGGATTAGGAAACGGATTGGTGCGAAATTGATCTTTCAGTTTTAGGTAAATTTAATCAATGTAAAGTTGTCTTGATAAAGAGAAATCCTATAGATGCATTTTATACCAAAAGTGATAGACTAATGTTTAGAATGTAGCCTCTCCCTGCGATGGTTCTGGGAACATAAATCGGCGTGTACTTTTATTAATTATATACGACGGTGACGAGCCTCCGACAAATCGAGAGATCCTGGGATCGATACCCGAGTGGAATACTACTAGGTTTTTCTAACTTAAAATTCCTAATACTAGCTTGGATTCCGATTAAATGCTGGTGTATGGTAATAGACCACCTATTCCATGATGGGAAGTAATGATAATAACGTAACTGGTAAAACGCTACCGCGTCGGGGAGATCATTAATTTGATCTAATGTATACACGAACAAAACTAACTCAATGGTGTTCCAAAATAATTTTATCTTACTTACTCTCTTAAAATACTTTTCTATCGTAGGTATTATATTCATCAATTGTACAATGTATGCGCTTGTGAGTTTTCTGTAACAGATTTGTTTCTTTGATTACTCATAAAGCATAAATATTTAAAAGTTCACTAAAATGTCAGATTGTATTAAACTTTTAATGGTTTTAAACACTGGCATATCACAGCAATGTTCACGGCGTAATTACCATATTATTGCATACTTAATCACAGCTTTACGGGGCGTGAGTCAACCATATATGTACATACATACTAGTATATTTCTGTTTTTATGTATGTATTATGTATTCAGAACTTCAATGTATTTGTGTGCCCACAGTATGGAATGACATCTCGAACAAAGACCTGTCCGTTGTGCAATATGACGTCTTGAATATTATAGTGCAGTTCAGATTTGTTTAGACTATTTAATAATATCCCGGATCCGGATTAGGTATGCGAGGCATCCTGATGTACTTATCTAATAACTTTTCCATAATATTGATATTAAAGTTTCCCATAAAATCAAAATATTTTAGAGTTATTTCATGCGCAGTATAACACCAATTTCATTTATCGAATCGGAATTTTTTTAGCTTCGCTTGTTTAATGCAAATGTAAACGCCCCGCTGTTAATAGACTTGCTGTAAAATAGGTCCAGATAGTTTTAGCAAGTTCGATTGCTATGTAACAAACGAATTTGGGAACATTGTAAACGTTGAATTTTGTAGTTTAGTAGTAATGACTTTTTTTGAGTCTTTTATCGTTCCACTGCTGGAACATGGGTCTCCTCACAGAGTGGGATGGTTAAGGCCACAGACTGCCTCGCTGGCCAAGTGCAGGTTGGCAGACTTCACACGCATCAGAATTTTTTTTTATGATCTCTAAAATGTGCAGGTTTCCTCACGATGTTTTCCTTCACCGTTATAGCAAGTGATATTTAAACATAAAA
>DWDW01002452.1:0-10214 GCA_018245635.1 Mimoniades versicolor eupheme
AGTAACTGGTGAAACGTGGGAATGTGCTACATTCCTCTGCCTACCTCTTCGGGGATTACAGGCGTGAAGTTACTTTTCTTTAAATTTAATATGGTATGCAATTTCTCTACATATTTTTAATGTCTATGTTAGAAATAACACATTCATTAATAAAAGCAGGAACTGAATACAATTCCTGGAAAGTGACACATTCTTTTGACAAACAATAATTGTTTGCAATCATTTATGTTGTACACAATAATGGAAAATTGACTGAATGACTTTATATCATTTTCTATAGAGATATATGTTAAGGCTCAACCTAGGAGATATAATATGCGAAAAGCGTACACAATTATTTGTAATAAGCCATGATTTATTGTTGTATAAAACGGAGACAACTGCCATGACAGCACTTTGAGTCACAATGGTCAGTGGTAACACAATTGCGGTGTTCATTATAAATGTCAATTCTAAACGCAACTCGTATATTTCAATTTGACAAATCAGCTCCATGCGTGTGCAACATTAACGCGTGTTTTTAATGAAATATTAATGTCCAGCCATATTTGGTCCGCCTTTCGCAACACACACATTGCCTTATGCGTGTCCGGCGCCCAGATGATCTTGTTTATTCAATTTTATAGGAATCCCTTATGTTAAGTTGATCCAGAAATGTATAGCTGGAGTAAACGGTTTTTTTTTAAATTATAATAATAATAGTTAGATGAATGCAGAAGAAGCACGTCCGCTTTATGCGGGCACAAATAAATTTCACTTATTGCTCTCTGCGATGGTGCGTGAAATAGTTTGCGAAATGGAAAATTATTAAAGGTACATTTAAAGGTACATACATAGGTACATACATAGGTACATAGGTACAAAAATTGCATGTATCTGGAAATCTGTTTCACCAGTTTTTTTTTAAATTGGACATATACTCGTATATATCAACATCTTAAGCACAATCAATTTAAGCTTATTAGTGCTTATTGCTTAAAAGTGCTCATTGGTTTGGTGATTCCAATAAGCACTTTTAGAGAAAAGTGCTTGTTAGAGAAATGACAAGAATCCAATCCATATGGGAAACGATTTCTTCTGCGAAGATCTTTCAAACCTGAACTAATTTTACGAAATAGAATGATATATTTACAGATATTCTATTGTATGTTTACAATAATTGAAATTTGGAAACACATACTTAGCGGAAAGCGATGTAATAGTGACGTTTTAAAATACTTATGTACGAGTATATTAGTTTTTTGTAGTAATATCTCCAGACTTCGAAAATTGAAAAAAATTGGTACAAACACAAATAAACATATTTAAACATCGATCTTCTTTTAAATTGTACATGTTTATATATACTTAAAGTCCAATTATTCAATTATTACCAGTGATCCGTTATATAGCACGCAGTTTTTATCGTATGCCTGCTTTTAGTAGAAATATTTTTACGATCATTCTCTCAACATAAATTTATTAAGCAAAGAATTTCATGTATTTAACGTGATATTTCTTCGCCTTATTATTGCGGAAGATTGACGTAGATTCGTTCCATTTAATACAGGGTCATATTTAATATAAAAGGAAAATGAATTCTTTTCAACATTTACTCTGCAGTTACTAGAATGTTCTCGATGTTTCCGTTGACGTTACAAAGAGGAACAAGCTCTTGAACTTAAAAAGCTACAACTTCTAATTACCAAACAACAAAAGCAGGATTGAAGGTTATACTATTGTGGTTCTCCTGTCCAGAATCTGCAGTGAAGGATTCTGGAGATACGGTTGCTAAAGTTACGGTCTTATTCAGGGAGACTAAAACTTAACTTTTGAACCGGAGCTAGGAAACTCATTATAATTTCCAATTAATCCGTTTTAACACATTCATTAGAGATAATACTACTCGTGGTAAAATCTGTGTACCATGAGTTCTAGTTTCAACCTGGTTCCAATTTCTACACCGTAAGACGGAAAATCTGAATGCCTAACATACGCGCCTATGACTCGTCTTAGTGAGAACTGGTAATAATTACCATGGCATCGGATCGACGAGTCAGTGTAATGACGCTAAGGATAGATTTCGCCAATTAGAATCGATTACTGATTGCATCGATTCTTGTTTAACCGCCAACGATTGCATCGCGAGCATTTGTGTTATGACATCTCTACACACTTATCTTTACAATGTTAATTATCATTATCAAACATTGAGTACTTACATCGAAAATTGCTTTAAGCATTTCTAAATAAAAATGGTCAAAGTAATTATCAATACCTGTAGTGTAACATAACTTCTAGAAGCTAGTTTCTTTTAGTGAAAAATATTTGTTCTTCTAATTTTGAATTACAAACATACTTATGTACCTACTTCGATTTTGAATGTGATCATTCAATGCCTGTTCCTTTATTCAATATAAAGAAACAAATTACTTAATGTAGAAGGAATTCAAAAATCTAGTTGTTTAGAAATAATTACATCATGTTTTACATAATTGTTATTACTACGCCAAGTCCGGTACAGGATAGGCTGGTAATAATACTCAATAACTATTGATATTTATTAACAATATTTACTTACTAATTGTGATTAAATATCATAAATCAATTGCTATTATGTACATAAAATTATTGATAATGTTCTCACTCAAATAAGTCCACGTTAAGGTTTTTAATAATGTCTTTATATAAGCGACTGGACAATTATTCAAATAGATGAAATATGTAGATTTTATTGCCACCCTATAATTTGTAACCGTTACTATTCATTTCGCGTTTAAAAATCAAGTTAGACATCGTAAAATTCTATTGCTACTGACACCAATTGCCAGACCTAGAAACAGGCAAGAAAGTTATGAATAACACAACATGGCTCCCTTTTAATAGCCGTCCACGGTATTTGTTAGTTGACATAAGATTCTTGATGACGAATATCTTCCTTAGACGTCCGCGAGGCACATGATGAAATCAGCTTCGCAGAAAATCTAGCAGCCGAGGGAATCTGGTAGAAAAAATTAGTGCCATCGACTTTATAGAGTGAGGTTTTTTTTTCAACCGTTCAATTCCGACGCGTCTCTGCCATATCAAGATGACGTTAGCTGATTAACTGGCGAATATAGATTTTAATTACAATATAATTAAATAGTCAACTGCACTAATTGACTGGATAACATCTTTTGGCGAGGTATGCCAGGTTTGATCTTATTTTTTGCGACGTTAAGGTGATATGTGTAGCGATGTAAAAACACTGCGTGGTCCGACTTGCGTCGGGCTAGTACGTAACCCATTCCTTAGTATTATGTTGATTAGTCCGTGTGGTCACTGCGACACATTGCTACATTTTCGTAACAAGATCTTTTAAATGGTAAAACGTGCATATTTCGTCTAGTGTGTGTCATTTTAATTTTGTGTTGTGGTGTTTTTCTTATTCTACAACACGCGCAGTTTCAATTATATCAAGTTGTGGCTATACGTAAAAAGGTGTTACAATTATTTCGGAATTAAAATTTTTTCACACCACTCTATATGCAATTACCAGCAGTTAACTAACGATATGTATGTATGATTAAAATGTATACGTTGATTGAATACATTGTAACGGAACGCACAGAATAGATGTCTGTATAATGTTCTTTGACGCCAACGAGTACGAGGCTTGCGTGAGAGATTACGGACTTATCCATTCTCATTCAGAGAAGATTCGTCTTCAACAGTGAAACGATATAATGAATTGATAATTCTAATATATGTACTGCGTGATATATTATATTATTCTGTTTCCACTGCCCTGGTCTAAAGCGATCTAATAGTCAATACTTTAATATGGATCGAGACGAAAATCGCTTCTGGAGAATGTTACCGGTTGGTCTTAAGTGGGATAACGATCCTCAGGAATGAAGGACCGACCTAAGAGAGAGACAAAGAGAAAGAGAGAGAGAAAGAGAAAGAGAAAGAGAGAGAGAAAGAGAGAGAGAAAGAGAGAGATAGAGAGAAAGAGAGAGAGAGAGTTCTAAAGCGTTTTCCGCCAGTAACGCTCAAAGGTTTTCCTACTTTACTAAACCATGTGTTTGAAAAATTAGTCAGTGTTCTGTGAGTTTACTCGTACATAGCAGGTTTCGCGTCTGTGTATTTTCATACTTAGATTGTTGGGGTTGGCAAACATGATCACCTCTACACCCTAAGTTATACATATGTATTTGATTGCGAACGCGAACGAACCATCGCTACAACAGTAATATATGTACCTACATATGTATTTAATGTTGTAATATTGTAATTATTATTAATGTATGCATATACGAGACGGCGTTTGAAGTAGATCTCTAGGACATGTCATGTCAGTGACCGTCACTTGTTGTACAAGATACGTTTGTGTAGAGCTGGTTAATTATATGTCGCTAACGTAATTAATCATTATAGAGTGTAGAGACTAATTACTGGGTGGTTTTCAACGCTATTCATATTTCTAGCTGCACCGTTTCAAGCAAACGAATTTAATAGTTTCATTTGCTATTTTAAGAGATACACCGCAATCGAGCTAAGTGTTAAGTTTTAATTATTATTTTTAGTTTAGTTTAAATTATTTAACGCTTGGTGAAAGATTTATGTTTAAACAATATAAGGTCTCTAGTAAAATATATATAGACTGCCGCGTTGGTCGTGTCGGTTGCAAGTGCGACTGCCGATCGGGAGGTACTGGGATCAATTCCCGGGTAGACATTACTGAATTAGAAAAAATTAGTAGTGCCCGACCCGGATTTTCTATAGTAGCTCGGAGTTTGGAAATGCGCTCGGTATATGTCAATAGGCTCCCTATTCCATAGTGGGACTTAAACGTAACTGGTGAAACGTGGGAGTGTTCTACATTCCTCCGCCTACCTCATCGGGGATTACAGGCGTGATGTTACGTAGTAAAATATATACATATGGTTTTTTTTTATTATTTTATACTAACTAGCTTTTGGCCGCAATCGCGCCTAATGGTGCGCGCAGAAGTATCCTGAGATGGAGCACTATTGCCAAGGTATAGCCTATTTATCGTCTCTTCGTAGAGCCTTAGGTTATATGTGTCTGGAATAACAGACGCAGTCAGAGCATTGTACTCCTTGGCAGTTGGAAACGTGGAACTAAGCCGTTTCGTTCTGGCTACTGGAATAACAAACTACAAGATAAAGATGGACTAGACGCACAGCGAGGGTACCGCCGCGCCGTGCGCCTAGATGTTCGATGTAGGACATGAGATGGGAGGTATCAAATTGTGTAGTATCCTGTAGACCACTACGTGCACTGCCAGACGAGCAGAGTGCATGCAGACTATGTACATTTTATTAGTATTTTATAGCGATAGACATACAATAATAACATTAGTATTAACATAACACATGCATACAATAGAATGTTTGCATAAAACGTTTGGTATGAAAATTAAGCTACGATTACGTAGATAACTTATTTGATTTTTTCATTGGTCAAAACATTTCGTCTTGCGTTACAGGGCTACATATTATATATGTATAAATATATAAAACCTACCTAATTACTATCAACTTTCCTTCCATCGTCATTTTCATTTTACTATATACATATCTTCAGGCCAGGTCTCTTGCAGGGTAGGCAGAGGGCACAGAGTGCCAAATATCTTCTTTTTTCCAAATTCTTGCACACCTGTCGTGCTTCGTCCACATTCATCACCCTCTTCATACATGCACGCCGGTTTCGAACACTTTTAGACACTTTAGACACCTTATCTTCTAACATCTAGCTAGGTGAGTTTCAAGAAGCGTTGCATATCTGTTTCGTCATTCTTTCATCGGCCATTCTCTCAACATATCCGAACCATGGCAGCACAACCTTTCTCATTTTTACACTCTTCAACACAAATCTCCTCTCAGAGTGGGCAGAGTGAACCTCATTAAACGCCGTGCAGACCAAATACAGGTTGGCACACAACACCTCTCATGTACTTAAATCGACATGTTTAAATACAGGTTTTAAAAATATAAAGTTACATTAAATAAAATTACGTAAGTTTTCGATATCAAAACGGACGCGGTATCAATGTGTCTGTCTACATATGACAAATTGTTGTCGATCGCATCTATTTCTGAGCGCTGACCATGTGGCGCACCGGCGAATTTACATGTCACAGCGGCAAGTGCAAAATATTAATATAACTTACCTGCATGTAACGTATATTATACTTTTTAATTTATAGACCGATATATGTGGTTCATTGCATTCATATGCAATGCCGTGTTGGTCGTGTTTGTTGCAAGTGCGACTGCCGATCGGGAGGTCACGGGTTCGATTCCCGGGTCGAACACTACAAAATTTTCTGATTTAGATTTTCTAGTAGTTGTTCGGAGTTTGGATATGTGCCTGATGCATGGCAATAGGCTCACCACCTATTCCATAGTGGGACGTCAACGTAAACGGTGAAACGTGGGAGTGTTCTGCATTCTTCTGCCTACCTCTTCGGGAATTACAGGCGTGAAGTTACGTTTTTCATATTCACATAACAGTGACATTAATTTTCTCGTCAGTAATTTTATTGTTATGTTAAGTATTATTTTTTACTTTTTAGTTTGATTAACTCTAAAAGCGTGTTTTTCAGTCTTTTTAAACTATTTAATTTTAATTTATTACATTTCGTATTAAATTTAAATATACAATTACGAGACAAGTGTAACGAGAAATATCAACAAATATACATACGTTAAATTTTCATCTACATATTAAGATGTTAACATTGGAATTGTTTTGTTAATCAGTAACAATAATTGTTATAAGTAACAAAATATGTGCAGCTAATTGCATGCCAAGAATTTATTTAGCACAGATTCGGTTATTGAAATGAAATAAAAAGCGTAAGACAAGTGCCCAACACATTGGCGAGTCACGGACAGGTTGAACTAGGGTGGCCATATACACATTAGATTACGGGATAAATCTGTGATGTAATATACAGTGCTAAGCAGGTAAAATAAGAATGATAGCTGGATAAAGATAATAATCATTACTCAGTGTCGTGTTTGAACATTTGTAATACCTTCGGAGTGGTCCTTTACTTTCATTTTTGTGAACAAGGGGTGGATTTGAGGTCATATAGAATTTTCTCAAGTGAACCCAAGTGATGGTAATGGTTGGTTAGTTATTACATTTTCAAATAGCGAAGTGGTTTTGGTCATTTTGAGTTAATCCCCACGCTGGGGAAGTTCGCTACTTGCGCGTCGTCGGCTCGCTATTTGGCCGTGTCTAGGTAGGCTGCGCCACATCGCGTAGAGTCAGATCATATAAAAAAATTTAATAACGACATATTATTATCCCAAGCTGAGTGGCAAACATGGCAACAAGATACCAAACCGACAATTCAAGTTCCATTACGTAACTATATGGATCATTTAGTAACTTTACGATCCCCTTTACGATGCATATAACGAATCGATTGTCACGCCAATTTACCTTCAGTTTTTTTTTATCCAAGGTTCTGACACAGTGACTCAACTAGGAAACGCGCTCAACGCATGAACGTATCTTTTGAAATGTAGTTCAAAACTTTCCGTTTTGTTTTACCAAAAACAGGTTGCGGCTACGACACAATGACTCAATTTCCGTAGAGTAAATAATGGACAGTGTGAACTTGTAGAATTAAATGATATTAATTAAATAATTACTTTTCATTTATTAAGTTTTCATTGTCAACTCGAATCTCCGCAGTCGCTAATCAACACAGGATAGCACCGATTACAATCAGACCATAATTCTTTTTATCTAGTAAGTTAATACTTAAATATTTACTTGAGTGCACCATCGAATTAACGAATATATTTATACGTACCAAAACATTCCAAAGATTAAATGGATATTAACAGTGGGTATACATTGATTGGGTGGTAGATGGGTATACACAATGTGTAGTAGCTATTGAGTGGATAGTCGGTATTGAGTGGATAGTTTACAATCCACAGAATCCCGGCACAACGACAAGATATCAACAAGCCGTTTGCGGTTCGCGTGGCGAGTTGCGAGTGTTGCGACACGCCACACCCAACAGTGATGTCCGCGTATTATACATATTATATCAAGCTATATTGCTATAAACACAACAAGAATAATTAATGTATGTTAATTTTAAGTCACATTTGATAATTACTTTGCATTTTGGTTCATCATAATTTGGTTTATCATATTATAGCCACTACACATAAAGGACTAAAGTGATATTATTTATTATTGGCCAAAATATAAGGCCAGGCTAAAATATAAGGGAACAATATTAAAACTGGCAATTTTTTTTTAATCTAATCATGCTATAACAATTGAAGAATTGCCAAACCCTAGCGATTATATGTTGTATAAATTAAATAAAAATAAAATACGAAAATAATCCTTTATATCATATGTAATTTTATTATAATCAGAATCTTAATTTTATGGATTTCAAAAAAGTTTTTAACTCCACCGAATTGTAAGCTCCTAAGTTATTTATATAGCTAATAGTAATAATACATAAAATCTATTACCACCGTAGTCGAGTACGTTCGTGTCGATCAACAATATCGATGCAACATCGATTACGGAACTTCCGCGGCTAGTTAGCGGTGCTCGCATTCGAAACGCTTCGATTTCCTTCTCTCTTCGTAATCGTTCGCCGCTATTGGGAGAACTTGCAACATACGTAACGATTATTATTATCTATTACATGTCCCGGTGGTCCGCTGATTAGTGAACTTGAATGCAGAGCTTAGGGGCGTATACTTGAGCCCAGAATAAATATTCTTCTAATGAGCACATGTATTCGTTTTGAGTTCTGGTGTAATAAAAATTTTTATGCAACCGCCCATCGAGAGGTCCTGGGTTTAATCCCCGGTCGGGTACTATTGGAATTTTCCTACTAGAATTTCTAGTTAAAATTTCTAGTAGAGGCTAGGAGGCTGGATTTGTATTGCTATAGGCACCACCTTTCCATACCGGGAAGTAAGCGTAACTGGTGAAATGTGGGAGTGTACTACACTCCTCTGCTTACGTCTTCAGGGAGTACATGCGTGTTATTACTTATATATTAATATGCATCCATATAGTTTATCAGATACAATACCAGAGGCTCTGTCTACTGAAGGATCACATGAACACGTCTTGAGATCACAATATTCTTTCTTCTTTCCACATTTGTTCTGTTACGTTTACGTCCCATGAAGATTTTACTTTAATAGCCAAATAAGTGATCCAAAAATTAACGAAATCGGCTGAAATCTTTTCATCTTACTCTAATAAACACGTTTTTATTTACATCTTATCAACTCCTTTATTCTTCTTTTTTGGTCTCGAACAACTTTCTTGATCTACTTGTTACATTCGATCTACATTGTACTTGCGAGTAGTTTTTGGACTCGATTAAAAACGAAAAGTGTTAAGTAATAATCTATTAACATATTTATACTTACATTATGTTAACTAAAATTTAGTTCCAGTAACAAAGTGACAATGTTAGTTTATAAGAAGTTACATACTTTTAAGAAAATAATTAACTATTGAAAACTGGTACAAAATATATCCAATATCGACATCACTATAGAAGCTAATGATTCAGTGAATTAAATGTTTGTGCCGTGCGCACGCGCCAACCCCACCCAACTATCAATTTCATACAATGAACAAAAGATATTTAATGTATAAACGTATTTTTCCTTATTATTATTATATTTTTTTTGTTTTATTTTTAACTGGCTTGCTGGTCGCGTCGGTTGCAAGAGCGACTGCTTTTCGAAAAGTCCTGGGTTCTAATCTCGAGTCAGACTATTTGATTTTACTAACGTTTTTCTATTGATTTTAAATTAAGTTTTCCTATGATCGAAGAGCAGACTTCCTTAAAACTGTGAAAGGGATAAAGCCAGCCTACAATATTCTTATATCGATTTCCCAAACTAAATATAATATTATACACTCGCCCACCCTTTCCTGAATCCCTACTATATGTATAAAGGACAATATTTATAACGACAAGTAAGCAGACATGTTAAAATTTTGAGTGTTATCGTAATCATTTGAAGAGTGATCTATCATTCCGCACCAGAAGCGCTTAATCGAGTAAGCTTGACTGAGACGTAGGTATATACTTAAGTACATTATTTCTTTTATTAACATTACAACTAGCATGGAATGAAGCCTCAATTACTTTATTATTGTCAGTTTAGTTTTCCAATACTCATGCAGCTATTGACATCAATGTATAAGTT
>DWDW01002453.1:0-10212 GCA_018245635.1 Mimoniades versicolor eupheme
GTTCTCGAGTTTTAGCGAGACTAACGAACAGCAACTGATTTTTATATATATAGATGAAAAGAAAAATGAAACAAGAACCAAATATATTTGATATGTTTTAATCATTTTTAAATCACTACAGAAGATCCTTTTCGTACCTATTCTAAGCGAACTGAAAATATCAGAATGGAGTTCACAAAACTTTCCGCTAATGGACAGGCGTTCAATCAATCGACCCCGAAAGATGAGGATCGCCTAAATTATTCAATCCCATCAATCCGGACTAAGCTTTTACCTCCGAAGAGGATATACCGGAAAATATTTGAAATATCACGAATTAAATTAAACGGCAAAGGTGAGCTTTCAGCTCAAACGTTCTATTATTATTTTGATCCCTTAAATGTTATACATGTTGTTGAAATCTATTGATTGACGTTATTTACAATAATTCCTTTATATTGTATTCATGTAAGTCGTTTATGGCGCCGTGTAGACGGTATACAACAAAGTTGTACGTATATAACTAAAAAATAAATAGCATTGGTGAAGGAAAATATGGTGAGAAAATCTACATGCTTTAGAATTATTCACAATGTCTTCGGAGGCGTGTAAAGTTTGTCAATTCACACTTGGCCATCATGGCAGATTAGGTTTTTAACCATGTTCATTCTTACAACAGAGCCGCATCCAATAGCGGAGCAATGAAAAGATTGATGATAATGATGACGATCTAGTACATACTTCATAAATAAGGGCTATGTAAAATATTATCTTGCATCATAATGGTGTCTGCACCTGTTTTTCTATTTTAAAGCAGAACATGGCTGATCTGCTGTGAGTTTAAATAAGATATTAGAATATTAAAGTAATATGACTTATGTAAAGTAGGTCGCAACCTACGCAAAAAAAAACAATTTAAGTAATTTATGATGAAATAAATATAAAATAAAGATGTAATCAGGTTATAATTTCTAATGCAGAATATTCGCCGAAAATATAGCTTCATTCCTCTAGCAACTTCAGAACCTTCTATTAGAATTGTCCGAAGCGTTATACATTAGAAAATTCGCACGTTTTAGTCTCTGAGAAAAGTAAATGGAACCGTATCAACAGAGGGAATTATTTGCGGCTTTCAAAGACGATTTTAGGCGCTCAGCTCACGTACAGTCCGTTGGGATCGGTGTTCTAATAAAGAGGAGAGCTTGGGGTGTTGCAAGGGAGCACAACGGGGACGCGGCACGTTTCATACCAAATAGATCTTATTGCTTCTGCTGGTTAGCAATAGTTCTGGGAACGTTACGTAATAAAGAAAGGCTGGTGTTGTGATAATTGATGGGAGATATAATTTTGGTAGCGAATAGACATGTCTGGTTATTTGTTGTAAGGTGAGATTTGTAAATAGTGGGAAAGTAATACATATAATAATCTGATTTCCACAGTACCTACACTGATTTTGTCGATAGTAAAAGATGTTTAAATATGTATATTATGAATCAAATGGCAACTACATCACTTTGTAATATTTCATATTGTACATGGTAGGCAAGTTAAGTTTTTTAATATGTAATAATTATTTGTATATTAACTTAAATTAATGTAACCATAAACCTTATTTTCATTTTTTTAAATACATTTATAACCAATTCTAAGAAGAAAATTTAATTATTATTAACTTCCGTACTGAACAGTGTTTACAATAAGCTCACTTTATTATTCCCTGTTGGATTCTGCAAGTGACAACTCATGTAACACACGATGAGGATTACCTTAGTTTTTATATAAATGCACATTAAAAAGGGCGTGTTTTAATCTGGGAATTACGAGCATAAGTAAACGAGACCAGTTTTGATGTGCTCACGTTTCGGTGGAACGTAAAACTCAAATAATTGAATAAAGCAATTTAAACGGCACCCCTGTTCGTGTTAATGCCGGTCTCGTTTTACCCTCTTTTCAACCCTTAAGGGTGTTCACTCATTCGTCCAGCTGAAACTGAACTTTACATTTAATAGACTCATAAACAACCACTGACCGTATGTGACTCGAGTAGATGGTAGATCACATATACGCCTCGCCACAGGAAGAACCACGGCTGCATCACGTTTTTATCGCGTTATTTAAACAATACTGAAGGATGTAGTATTCAGTCGCTCAAGGTGTCACCGCTAATTCAGTCGTCAGGAATAACAATACGTCTATGATCGATTTCGAATCGGAAGGGTACTGGTTAATATCAAGTGTACTCATAGTAAGGCATACTACGTATACTATTGTATACTAACAGTGGTGTTCCAAAAAGCTTGTTACGAATATATGCTTAAAAACTAATATTATTATTGAAACGAATATTCATTTAACTGTCGCTTATTGAGCCTAAGCCTTATTCCTAAAGACCTATTCGAGATTGCTCGCTAATGTCCAGGAGCGAAAACATGTGATTTCTGCGCCGTAGTTTACCTCTTTGTTCTCTAAAAAATTACTCATCGTTTTCATTATATGCTGTGTCTTAAAATATAAATAAATATTGATTCATAACTTCGAAAACCTTTATGAGCAATTTGTACAACAGGTAATACTTTACTGTACTGAATTTACACATAAAATTTATACTGTTGTTTTTATTGTACATCCACTGGCACAAATCGTTGACAAGTACGAAATAGATCGTCCCTCGTGGACCATATTAAGTAGAAAATGTTATACCCGTCATCGATTCATTTCACCTTGCGGAACTTATTTACATCTATTCGCCTTACGTTTTAAGGATGACTCCCCGATCCGATTTCGCTGAATCGGGCTATATCCCTCCAGCGCCATCCATTGCAGGAATGTAATCCTTTCTAAAAGGAGAGTGTTTTCGATAATAAATTCATACCCAATTATAAGCATTGGCGCTCGAATGTTCTCTGTTCATTTGGAACATTATCGCTGTAATGAACTTAGAAGCCTACTGCGACCAATTTTGGAAGAAGTATACCGAGATGAAATGGAATACTGGCATCAATTAATATCAAACGAGGAGTTTTCTTCGTTCCAAATTTTACCGATGGTGAATATTTACAATGCCGTAGCCAATATAGTCGTAAATTAAACCCACTGTCAGATAACAATATTAACCCTTTGTATTATTATTAAAATATAACGTTCTATAATACCACATTGTGCCGCGAATGTTTCAGCATTCTGATTTCGCAATCTGTATATCGACACTGATTAGCAATAGCCTATTAGTATATGTTGGTGATTGTTATAAAGACAGAGAAACCTAGAAGTTTTTGGTAAAATCGGGAAATATTTGTAAGTGTATCCAAAGAGAAGAGAAGTGGTTTAAAATTTAGCCAGTAAAATTAAAATGTGAACAAACCGGTAAATATTTGAGACCGTTGTTGACACAATTCTTAAATATGTTATGTTAGTACCATGGTTACATATGTGTACACGATGATTATGTGTGTGTGTGTGTGTGTACGTAATGTTCAACGTAGCAATAAATCCCAATTAGGTTCTGCCAAAAGTATTAGTATACGTATTCATTAAAACATTTTGTGACGTAAAACATTGCTTTATTGTCCACTACTATTTTGTACTAATCTGAATGCTAAGTTTTGTGTCAGATGTCCTATTTTCGATATATTTTGTTTCATGCGACTAATACAGCTTTTCCATTGCTTATTTAATGGCAGTTAAAGCGACGCTTCTTTCCTTATAGAACACATGTATTTTAGAGAATGAAATATTTCGCAAACTGTGGATATTAAGAGATCATTTCGCAAGACTAGGCTTCTTTAGTTAAGATCTTCTTCCATTAGTGCGTGTGCACCTGTTATCTCCAGCTTAATCGGTTTCCTTGTTTAATTGGTTATATTATCTAAATATGTAATTCGCTTATCGTCAGTAATTGGATGAATCTCTTCACTTGCTTTGCACTAACAGTCGTAAATCATAGTCGGTTTCGGGATTTGCAGAAATTAAAAATTCAATCACACATTAATTTTAGGAACAATTGTATTCCTTAAAAAGTCCTTATTATCTTGGATTATAATAACTAGATTATCACGAATAATTTTAAAATAGATATATTTTGTGTAACTAACACCTGTCTAAAGTTATTTAAAAAAAATGATAGTTATGTTTTTATTATATATACACACACAGTCCCTTACAGGGTACGCGGAGAGCTTCGAATGCCAAATAATTTCGTCGACACAGATCTAAAGTGATTCTTATACATTGTTCACTTTCTTCATTTACAACTGTCGGATTCGGAAACTTCTGACTCCCCAATCACTTAAATATGCTTTGAAATACGGCGAGAACAGAAATATTTGCGTAACTAACAGAAATGAGACAGAATGTGTAAAAATTTTGTGTCGGCAGAAAGCAATGCGCATGTGTTACAATGACGTCATTTTGACGTCACAATTTAATAAAGGATCTCGTCCTTTATAAGTGGCTTTTTGGTTGACTACGATATATTCAGATATTTTTACCGATCTCATTTTTAAGTACTTACAGGAGCTAGACAATCTTGGTAGGTATATTTATTCTACGGCCATTTAAGATTCTCTGTAAGCAATTTAAAAGTTAGAAAAATTAAAGGCGAACATTTAAGGTGAAAATTAAAATCTGAAATCTTCAATATTAGTTGGCTTCGAATACATGTATCTCACAATAGTCGGTATTGTACTCGTAGTTATGTTAGAAAAAGAGTAAAATTCTTTAGTTTCGTACGATATAAAGTTTTCAGTAGGTGTACATTTACATCCTAGCTTTCTAGAACTCTTATAAAATTGATCAACAACAATAAAATGACGTGTTCCAGTCGTGAGGAAACAATCGCGTCGGAGCTGGCGCGTTAAATATTCTCTAGGGCTCCTTGACACAGAATGCCAAAGCGCTCTACGTTTTTGTTTCCGCTGCTCTGTGTTCTGGTTGCATTTTGGATCGAGTGTGGTAAGAGTCCTCTCAATTCTTGCTTTTATTACCTCGGGAGCATGTCCCTCGAATTTGAAGGAGGAAAGGATAAAAGTAACAGTTTTTAAATTTTGTTTTGAATTTTAATCTCAATATTATAAATGGTCAATTTTGGTGAATCACATGTTTTTAATCAAGAAGTCTAAGTAGATCATAGTTATTTTTGTAAATTATACTTATACTGATACTTACTACTATATATTTATACCTTATATTAATTTTTTTGAAACATTTTGTTTCTTTAAAAAAAATTTTTAATATGGATATTTAAGTTTCAAGTAAAGCAAAACTGGGTATCTTCTTAGTTTATTGGAGGTAGTCTTAACATTATAAACATACCTCATTGAAGTTATGTTGATACACATTAGTTTTCTTTTACCTTTGCTACTTGCATCTCCATATAAACAAAAAAGATTTTATGTATTTCACTAGTTTAATTGACATGGATAATAATTTCGAAATTATTGAGCTCAAACAGTAGGTTCTCCCCAGCTTTTTAAAAATCTCCAATTTCTCAAAATTCGTAACTAAAGCTATCCACGTTTCGTCTCCAAATTTTGAATTCTCAAGTGCCTCCTCCCGTTTGTCCCAATTCAATTATTTTTAATTGAATGCCGCTTGTTTAATGTTGGGCGAGTTTTGGGGTTCTGAATAATGTTGCAGCATTGGCGTTTCATATACGATACGACTTTACGCCGATTCACATGAAGAGTACGTTATAAAGATGTATGTATGTTATTAATAAAAAAAGGAACGTCACTTCTGTTTTTCCCCGAAGAGGGAGCCAGAACTCTAGCACGTGCCCACTCCATCAGATTCACCGTGATGTTCTACGTTCCACCGTGGAACAGAGTGCAAGGAGCATATTGTCTTTTACCAGGTGCAAATGCAGATTCCTATCAGTGGTCGCACGCGCTACCTTAAGTTCATTTAAAAAATACTTGAAGGCTAACCTTATAGTAGTGACTAAACTTATGCTAAATCAAATTTTAAGCACTGAGTGAATAGTAAAATTTAACTAATTAACATGAATAATATAAAAGCAAAAATTTGTCTTTCATATTTCTACGGCCAATACATAGTTGATCGATTTCGTTGAAATTGTTCCGACTTAAGGCAAACACCATATAGTTATTTGGATATTTTAAATGTTCTTATGAGAAAAGTGAAATAAGATATGACAGTTCTTGTAATGGCCCGTGGGAGATATAAGTCTCAAAGTCTCGATTGACGCATGACGCACGCGTCGCAAACCGCGATCATCTGAATAACAATGAGCTTATAAAAGTACCGAAGACAAGTCCTCCTTTCTAGGGCTAATATCAAAGGAGTATATTACATGTATAAAATTCGTCCATATAGGCCTTTCAAAGTTGAATATATATGATACATATAAGTTGATTTCTATTTATTCACTTAAATAATATACATTTTATCCTTGACATGGGGCTGGCGACGCAAACGACTTAGGACAAACTGAAGTTGAAATATAATTTTCATTTACATAATTGCAAAGAACTGAAATATCAAATAATAAGTGTTATCTACATTACATTTATTTTACATTATATGTAGATTAGATTCTATACTAATCGTATATTAGATTTTGAATTTAATCGTTCTCATTCTGAGAGGTCTGCGTCAATTACTGAAACGATAAAAGTTGTTGCTCATGATGGCGTCTACTATTCCATGATATTCCATGATCCATGATAGTTGCTAGTAATCTGAAATTTAAGCGACCAGTGTCTCGTCTTTGTTATGTTTTAGTATTCACATATTGTAATCATGGCCCTATCGATAGACAAATGGTAGTCGTAGCTACACATAGATAGTGGCCCGTGTAGTTTCATTATTTGCTTAGATTTATTACCATGGAGTATGTACCTACACAGGTCGGAATGGCAAACAATGCGGGAATGTTTGGACAGTTTGTCTTCTTGCGTTTTGCCCCTTAATCCGAATAAAGTATTTGCGAACTCATCAGTCTACCCTTTTATTTACTGGATGTGTATAACTCATACAACGTACGCTCGTTTTCCGAACTTATACAGTATAATGGTTTTAGTGCAGAATAAGGCTAATATTCCAATGATACTGAATGAGTATTTACGGAGGGAGACGAAGGTGATCTGCAGTCAACACGACAATAGCAGAAGCACTCTATAATCAAAGAAATAAAACAGTTTTTTTAAGCTCACCTTTCAGTAGGTAATGTTTGATGAGGTAACGCACGAACCAATTAGTGAATCTGGTTTCGGCTCTAACGGGAGAGTGGATGGGATCCTAGGGGAAATGAACAAACCAATCAGTGTTCCAATTAAGCCCTTTATCATTACGTCTATTTAGCTAAAGTTTCCTTTTGGTTGAATGGGTATTGTTTTGATAGGTTCAATTTTGTAATAATGAAGTAACACTTCACTGTTTAAATGATCATCTCAATACAACATTCATACAGTATCATCATCATCATTATCATCAACATCATCAATCTTTTTATCTTCCCGCCGTTATACCCCTGCTCTCAGTATGAGAAATTTATTAATTAACAAGCGTATCGCAACTGTGATTAACATTAACCCTAATGGGAGTGTTATTACAGTATAAAGACTGACAATCGAATGAACAAGTTCGCACAATACACATAGCGTCTCATTCAGATCGATCAATTCATTGTACATAAGATCTTTTGGTTTCAACGAATTAGGCGTTCCTAATTTGGACGCTAACGGCAATCCCTTGCTTTTAATCTTGTCTTTTTTTATGAATGGTATTTCGGATCCAAAGTGATTTTCTCATTGAGATTTAAAGGTTCTTTAGAACTGAACGAATTAAGGCGATGTGTTAATTAATTACCAGGGGCAAGGGCTATTTGAACAGCTCGAATTAATTCGTCAAGCTTTGAAAACGATGAAAGTATTATAGAAATGTATACTTCTTAAATACTTCAAGGCATTACAAGTACAGCGATGGTATATACGAGTATGTAGTAAACAAGCTCGAACTCCTGTCCTAAGACGATCGATCCACGGTTTAATCTGTCGCTAAAGTGCACCTCTACGGCCTGCATGTCATGGCCCTACGCCATGCCTCATAGTCTTACGTAGTTATTTTGTGAAGGTTTATTTACAATATATTTTACGTTACATATTGTGGTATAAAACAAACACAAATAATATGAAATCTACATATATTTGCTATCCTGTTGACTTAATAATTTCAATAGATAACATTTCGAAGAATTTATGTAACCGGCAACAAGCAACAGAACTATGCAATCATCTATACATCTTCGATGAACACAACCGCCGTAAAATTGTATTTTAGACTCATCCATGTGTCGATGTATTCAATAAAGTCGGGACGCAGTCGGGCGCATAGTGTCATGTTCCGGTACATCCAACGCACATCTGCGCTAATGCTTTACGGTGGTGCGAGTCATAACCGCAAGCGAGTTTTTTTTTTAATACTCCCACAGACGGTCACACCAGTCGGATTAGTGTCAGAATGAGAGATTAGGTTACTTTATAGAGAAATATATGTATATATTTGTAATGACCTAATATTTTTGTAACATTCGTGTTGTGATTTAATCTTATCTATTTAAGTATTTTTAGAAAATTGTCACATGAAATACAAACGTACGCATCGTAATCCAAGTATAAGTATTACGATAAGTTTAGGAGAAATGTTTGTTTTCGTAGATGGACGATCATCCTTTTCTTTATATGTTTATATGAAACGTAATTGAGGCTTTGTCTCGTAAGCTTCGACTGAGTATAGCATTCACTGTACTGATCAATGATCACCAAGCAGAGTCAAAGGTTATGTCGTGTTAAATACGCTCCAATGCGATCTTGCCTTGTGACCTTTAGCTTAACGTAACCCTATTACCAACTCAGTTTCAACACCCGGCCAGCGGCGGTTGACTTGGATTTAACGTTTGTAAAGTTTCTCCGCTGTATCGAGTTGATGGGGTACAGTTTGACAACATATTAGCTACACATATGTATGTGTGTATGTGTACAAAATATAAATGAAAGGATAAATTCCATTTGAGATGCGTGAAACATTTTCAGAAGAAGCAACTTGACGTAGCACATGGGAATGTAGTTCATGCGATGTTAAATGCATACTACTGTTCATAGTTGTTTACAATCAATCGTAAGTTATAAATGAAGTGAATTGAAAGGTGAATGCGTCGCGAAATGCACATCTCCTGTACCTGACTCCAGCGCAGGAGCTTATTTGAATGGAATCCATAGAACGAACGTTACAGAATCTTACTTTTACGTTGATCTATATTTTTTCCGTATAGGTACTAATACTCTATATCGAAAGAATTAATTCTTTTTTTATGTACCCCATCTATATCTTGATAAAGGTTAAATTTCGGACCGACACAAAAGGACCTCACAAACTATGTAGTAACAATAAATTCGGACAACAATAGAAGCAGATGGAACGATTACGGATAGTATATTTATTTCTGTGGATGTCCTTAGTTGATATAGAACTGGCGCCCAAGATAGTGGCGGATGCGACAAATTAAAAGGGTAAGAAATATATGCATAGGTAGATTAAAATTATCACTGGTGCTATAGGGACTGTTGTATACCAACGTGGGGATTGTGGGCATAATCCTTCAGTGGAGGTTTATGTCCAGCAGTGGACTGCAATAGGCTGATGACGATGATGATGGGGATGAGGGCTGTTACACGTTAAATAAAGGGATGTGACTATATTGCCAATGTACAACTGGTAAAATTATGTTCCTACATTTATTATTATAAACATCAACCTTTGCCATATAATTCTGCTCCCAATAGTGACAGACTTTCTTAAAATAGTTAGGTATAACATTTTTAACTCCTTTGGGATCCGAAATTGAACTTAATTAATGAAATTAAGCCATTACTTATCAGCAAATATCGTCAATTACATAAAGTTTATATTATTTATTATTTTAAAGTTCATAAACCCGTTTATTTTTGTCGTATCTTATACATAAATTTAGACCACATAATACTACATATTATTCTAAAAGAAAATTTTTATTACATACAAAGACGAGTTCAAAGCCGTAACTAAACTAAAACAAAGCTACGCAATGTGTGGCATTATCTTATTTCCGACAAGCCGGAGCGTCGACGGAGGTCCGATGAGTCCGATACGTCCAACGTGTATACGTCATCTTTGTGCTGGGCGTAAGGAACGAGGGATTGGGGGATCCATACGGTTTCTATATTTAAATAATAACGA
>DWDW01002454.1:0-10212 GCA_018245635.1 Mimoniades versicolor eupheme
AACGCGATCCGGCCAACGTGGGTAAGTATATAAAGCGTAAATATTTTACTGCTTCATACAAAAACTTTGACGGAATTTGATGAAACTGAACGGTTATAGTTTATATATTAGTATATACATAGGATACTTTTTATCGAAATCGAGATCTACACGTACGAAGTCGTGAACAAACCTAGTTTAAGTATATAGTTCTGGAAGTCGGTTGCGGTGTTGTGATGAGATTTATTTGTAGGTAGGTGGAGATATTAAAAATTTGCACAACATTAAGACACAAAAACCTTTATAAAGGTGTCCCGTAATGAATGGATAATCCTGGAGTGCCAAATAGTACAGCTATCGGGCGCTCAAGGAAAAATACCCAAAAAGAATCCAATCAGTGGAAAAAATCTAGTGGAGTTAAGCCCGAGGATCGTGGAGACCACAAAATAGGACTTAAACGACCAATTCTTTAAATTGGATAAGTGGTATTTAAATAGGCACGGACATTTGCAGCACAATGTGCAGGACAACTATCATTTTGTAGCCAATCCACTAGTTTTTTTTGTAGGGCTGTCTAAAAGAACAGGTATACTCAAAGCCTATTTCAAATTTGAAAGAATTATGCATTAGTGTTCAGAAGGCTGCTTCAAACACAACCGAACGGCGCTACATATGCATGTAGGTACGATATCTTGGAAGAGCATACACCCTGTATGTATATTTTTATATATAGAAATTTTTCCACTGTTGTTTATATCAACCCTTGTCTCATTATTTACTGTGTACAAAATGAAAAGTTTATTGTATGTAGTATAGAAAAGTTTATTGTATATATTGTATATAGTTACTATTATAGTAGACATTTTTTTTAATATGATTATAGGTATAATGTTGATTTAAAAAAAATACCGCTAGTTAAATACTCCCTCGATGTTACGCGCACTAATATGTCGAGATTTATTTTATTAATATTTGCATAATTAATTGAAGTCAATAATTATGTAATTGGATAATTAAATTGTACGTCCCTATTACCTTGCGGTGGTAGTGTATAAAGGAAAAATAAAATATTGTTACGTTATTAATTGTTCAATAATTATTGGACGTTATGGACTCTTTCTTTTATTTCGACCCTTTTTTTATCGTTCCGTTGTTGGAACATGGGTCTTCTCTCAAAATGAAGTCTGGAAACCCGCACTCGGCCAGGGTGGTCATTCTGAGAGGAGACCCATTGAATCTTAGTTTTACATTATATATATATATGTAGGTACGGCAATAGGCTCAACCCTCTATTCCATGGGATATTCTATGACATTGCTAGCGAAATGTAGGAAAACACTTAGAGTGCTCTGCCCTATCCCTTGGTAATACAGGCGTGATGTTATGTTGTTCTGATATACGAACAGTACAACGTGTTCAACGTTGCTTCCGGCTGCTCGCAGTTATCGGAATGCCTCAGAAAAGAACATGTCAAGAGGGTGAAGAGGAATACCCCCCATTCTAATATAATATTCTCAGTTTTTGCCAACATCAAATGGCTGCAACTATAAATCCGTTTCTGAAGATTGAAAAAGTTATCTGCGGTACTTACACGAACGAGTGGAACAGATAACAGATAATTTGCATATGTATGTAGCACTGAGACCACAGGTAAATATTTCGCGTTGCTCTTGTGGTAATCCGGGTGACATGTCACTATCGTTCAGTTTCGGCTTTCGATGTTTATGTACACCCTATGTTTATCATGTTCTCGGTGAGATATTATTCCCTTCTATTTTAAGTTTCCAGTATCGTTTGGCGGTTGATAGTCGCTGTTGCTAGTTGAATTTGCGATGTTTATCCAGGAATCCGACGCACGGTCGGACGCCTGTTACTGAAACTCTATAAATAGAACCTTGATATTCGTTAGGGTGCTTCCACACTCTGTCGAAGTCTATATTAATCGAATGCCTTCTTTTTATAAAGGTGCTAATGTCCAGAGGATTGGCCTCTTGACCTAATAATAGGTCAGATGAGAGACCTGGAAGAGTCAGAAGCCTTTTTATATCGGCGTGCGTGAAGGAATATAGAAGAGAAATATGTTAGGTCCTGTAAAGATAGTTATACATATTTGACAGTCGGTAACTTCTAGCACCTACCCTGTAAATTATCTGGTGTGACGATATAATAGAAATACCTAATTATATGTAGGGCACAAGTTACTAGCCTTATGTAAACATAGCTTTTGTTTTCGTGTCGAACAGCCGTGAAGGACGTCTTAATAAAATAAGTAATATTTGCCTATCATTTCATAATTTACTACTGAATTCCTTTGATATTTGAATGTATTGTAACATTACGGATAAAAGGTACCAAACTTTAAACGTACTTTTTAAACACTTCTTCAAATGTGAATCCTCAATCCTTATACCTGTCGAGTGACTTCTGAAACAGTTTTAATGGACCCATGTCGAAACCCTTTCTTCCACTAAAGGATTATAAGCCTTTAAAATATTTTTTCTATCATCGAAAATTCCGGCCTATAAGTACATCTCTTTGTACATGGTGGCCATCTCTGAAAACGCTCAAAAGCCTTATATCTCTAGGTTTTATAAAAATACTGGTTATAGGTAACAGTTTCACCTGAATGAACCAATGCGTCAACAAGCGGTAGAACTTAGATTTTGGACGGTAGTTTCGAACCCGTCCATTTGAATTTATAACTCTTTTATTTTCGTCCAAATGACGTCACTCTTTGCCCGTTAAACCGTTCGGCGATCGTTGCAACTGTTACTGTTTATGTTTTCGGTTGTTATGCTATTACTTTCGTTGTGAATTGCTTTTTTTTTTATTGTTTTCAGCTGTGATGTTTTTTTTGCCTCGTTTAGCATTTGACATAGCTTTTCGTTAGATGTTGGTTGGGGTAAGTTTTTTGCAGACTGTATAGTCTATATTTCGGAGTACCTATTAAACAGACTGTACGCGCAGTGTTGTTTTTGTAAACATAACATTCCTGTAATCCCCGAAGATATAGGCAGAGGAGTGTGTAGAGTATGTGTACTCTCCCACGTTTCACCAGTTACGTTTACGTCGCTCTATAGAATAGTGAGCCTATTACCATGTTATTTTTATTGTCGTTACAGAAGTAACAAAGAGAAGCAAGACTCAGATTCAGCAGACGCAGTTGGCCTGCAGTGCTGTCTCAGTATAGTGACAAATGTTTTACATACTTTGCTACTTAACGGCAGGCATATGTTGTGTTCCGTAAACCATAAAACATAAGCGTCCATCGCCATTAAAGTAAACCATAAACCATAAGCGTCCATCGCCATTAAAATTGTTGTGGTCGCGTTTAAGTCGTGCTTACTTTGATTTATGTTATAGTTTTACAATTTAGAAAATTTCTTATCGATTGTCTATTGTTACCACAGCTATATTTGTTCGAGATTTTAGTTGGATCCGCTGTGTTTGGGTTCACTTTTAATCTGTCACTCACTCAGTCAGTCAGCCAGCCAGTCATTCCGTGAAGGGTTTTGTGTATGAAAACGATTCAAACAATGGATTCAGATCAGACTAAACATTCCATGTATATATTCCTGATTCTATTATTGTTTTTATGTAAACGATAATAATGCTACTGCTTTGACGACTTAAATGATTTAATATGAGCTGATGAGCCGAGATTTAGAGAACATTTAGGCCATCTAGGGATGATGGCGCGGCGTGTCTTACGCCGAGTAACGGCAATCAATAGTGATGTATATCTAATGATGTCGATATATATTTGTTTGTATAACGTTTTCTTTCACGCACTGCACATGCACAGTTGAATTCTTAGACCTTTCCGATATCCACCTTTGTCGGCTTTCTCCGTGCACAGTGACTGACAGTAAGAGTGGCTGCGGTTGAAGGATATGTTTTGTCCTGATCAATCTATTGATCTGCATCGCAGACCATTACAACTTAGTCATTTTGAAATATCAATTCTTTTCTATAGAAGTCAAAAACTAAAATGTTCTTATCAATAGTAACGTCACCGACCATTAAAATATTGGTGATATATTGCAAAATTTTATGATTGTACTCGTATATGATGTGTATCAAGTTTGTTTTCAAAAAACACGTCTCAACCCTATTTATATTTTATACATACAATAAATTATTGTTATTTAGTGTAGAGTTTGTGACCGGCTGAAGATTTTAAATGTTGTTTATAAATTTAACTTGTTTTAATCAATAAATCAATTAATTGCTACAGTTGATAATGCGCAGTTGTCTAGCAAATATTTTATAAATTACTTGCATAATTTCTCTTCACACAAATGCTCTCACGTAAGTGTTTGCGAAGTTTGTATAAATATTTGTATCGATGCGGTCGCCTCGCGCACCTCGACATTGACCGCTGACGCCGTGGATGCAGTGATCGCGCCCAACTGTCGGTGTGACGTGCAGCCGTATTGTTGCGTAGCGCTGCGGGACTTGTGGCTACATTGCGACAGGTGTACCTCGCATCTAGAAACCACATTCTCATACCATGAAATCACGCCTGTAGTTCCCCGAAGCGGTGGGCAGAGATTGACGGCAGCAAATTCAGCTTCCGCCAATCTATTGTTGTGTACCGGTGTGAGACTTGTGGATTACTTTACACCAGGTTAGGTTGCCGTCGTGAAGCGACAATGTTCCGCCATAACAACATCACGCCTGTATTGTAGTAGATTTAAAATGGCTTTTTCTATCTCGACATTCGCTTTGGTCGCTCGGAGTCTGGATTTGTGTGCCCGGTGTATGGCAATAGAATCACTTCCTATGCCACGAGACATATAATGTAATTATGTTATACTAGTACTACACTCCTCTGCCAACCCCTTCGGGGCAATATAGGCGTGCTGTTATGTAGTGCACTAATACTATTAATATATGTATAAATACTCATTTGTTACATACACACCTACATAAAATGAACACGCGCATAAAATTCATTGATGGAACCCACTAAAACGTGGAACTATGTACATTAACTATGCCCGCCTACGTCACAGGAATATTTGCGCGCTATAAATATCCGCTCTCGCCGACGGACGTTAATGGATCGGCAACGCAGGTATTGTCAGATATCGATTTTCTCTCAGGGAATATAACGTAACGCCCGTATTTCACTGAGGGGGTAGGCACAGGGTATTTCACCGGTTATGCTGTACGTCCCATCGTTGAATAGAGGGTGAGCCATTGCCATACACCGGACAGACTGTAAACGTGTTGTGCCGAAAAATCTTGGATACATTTAATCATATTGCCGTTGTTTATATTTTAACCAGCGAAATAAAACCTTTGTTATTCATTTCCTTTCAATGGCTTCGTGAGCTTCGTGATCCATCTGGCTTCTCTGCACGAGAATGTCATAAAATCAAACAAACAAACAAACACTTAGGGTTTGTTTAAATTTTTTCCAGTGGACCTAGTATTCATATTTATTTCTTTTATTATTTGTTTAACAATTGCATTTATGTGTATTTAATTTCTTCAATATATCCCTTCTGCTCTATTCCAACCTTTTTTTCATGGTAGCATAAAAAAATATATAAAAAATCCGTTAAAACAAATTACAATTAATTATGTAAGAAATAGGTTGCATTACTTTACATTAACAATTGTTGGAATTCCGGACACGAACTAGGCTGGTAATTATGACAAGTCGTCAGTCGTCGACGACGGCGTCGCGTCGATATAAGTACCTACACGTGCGCTCATCGACGCTTATAGATATTGCCGTGTGTCGATTCCAACAGTAGGCGGGGTCCGGAGAAGTGCAACGTGGTTAATAAAATATTATTACCTCGTTAAAAATGTAAAGCTCGATGTTCTCAGTTATCTTAACCCTATAATAATTGCCTTTATGTTCCAGTGGTTGCAAGCACGGTGGATGAGCGAGAGGTCTTAGTTTCGATTCCGTGTCGAACAAAGTATTGCTGGGTTTTCTGACTCTGAATTTCCGGTGGTAGCTAGTATTTTGTACATGTGGCCCGTGTATGGCAATAGGCCCACCTCGTATTCTATGCGTATAATATAATTGGAGAAGAATTTGAAGAACTGCACCAGTTGGCCTACCGGTAGAGGAGAATTAGGATGTGATGTTAATATATTGTTATTGTATCGTTGTTATCGTATATTATATCGCTGTTGCTCACGTTGCGTCACGGGAGGGGGTAAAACGTGACGTCAATATAGTCTTAAATAGCATTGATCTTGTAAGCTCGGCCGCATTTGCCTTACTGTCTATGTCTACCCACATTTAACGTATATGCTGACGCATGCTAAGCACGACCTTACGTACTAAACACAGAAGTGATCTCTATATGTTTTTTAATATAATCCACACATCCAACATTATGTCAACATCAACAGACAACGATGCATAATCTGCCAATTTTATCCGAGCTACGTAGCTGTCATCTCCATCGTAAAATCGTTCCTGTAAACGCAAATTAAATTGCCAGAGCGGAATAGCGAGCAAGTGTATACAGATAGATTTATTTGTTGAGACAATGTTTCTCTTTACAATCGGCGCGATTAACGAACCTTGGCATTTCCGGTGTCCAAAAATACGACATAATACTGCGCCGCTGGACTGGAGCGACCGTGCGCCGCCATGTTGCCGTAAGCTTTCTCGTGCAATTGTGGGCAGATGGGTCTTTCAGTTGTTTTTAGTATATTTGTAACAAACCTAGACAGATGGTACATACTAGGTGCCTAATACTTCTGTCTTTCCAGATGTAATTTATTCGTATTTAAATTAATAATCACCAATCATTTATCTGATTCATAATAATAATACATAATTGATAATTCCGCCTATCCCGTAACGTACCTGGTGTGATGATATAATGATAATGCTTTTACAAATTAATATTTTATATTTATTAAGCTATGTTTTACCCTTCGTTCCTTGTTCTGCGTCCATCCATTGAAACAAAAACGAATCTAAGAACATATAGATAAGTCAATGATTGTGAATGAGTATTGCTGAAAAAAAAACTTAAGTACATGCGTTGAAATCTCATACATCTATGTATGAGGTGTGTTAGAATATTTTCCGAGAAAAATATCATTAATATTTTCTCCGTGTTTAAAGCAATTCTACCCTACCCTAAGCCTACCCCTAGGAACGGTATGTTTATCTTGGAAAATTCACTCTTCGAGGCATATAATTGAAGGTTATCTTAACATCTGACACCATATATTATTTCTACGGTAATGTATTAAATATGAACGATTCCTTTATCCAGTTAAAGAAAATTTCTTTTCTTTCTAAGGGAAATTCTCGTCAGGGTCTCGACAAGATGAAAATGAGATAGACGATAATAATCTAAAGTAGTTTCCATCTTCAAAGATTTATTCTTCAAAGTTATAGGATTATAAGATTAAGTTCATCATGGGATTTATTAAGAGAATTTTCTTTCCCTTTTTTCTGGTAATAGCAAACTTGCGATCTGTTCGACTAATTTAAGATGATCGTTACAGATTGATATTTGCACACATTCTGAGCAAAGATCTGCATTGTTTCTAGTGTTGGTCACAAACGTGGTACTAGGTTTTAGGACTTGGAAGATCACATCATATTATTCTTTTATATTCCTGTCTACTGGAAGCCACAAAATTAGAACATGAATGCGAAAGAGATTGGCTATCGGCACTAATATTAATAGGTGTAGTGGTGATGTTTAAGGAGAACGTTTCTGAATAACCGATATTCACCTAAGGGTATGGTACGTATACGCTACTAGAATTGTTAGTCCGTCAATTAAATAGCCCTTCGCAAATTGTATTAACAAGTCCATCTCTTTACAAAAGAAGTCGCGTTCGTTTCCGGTTGTTAAACATTCTTTGAATCCCTACGGCAATTTTAGAAGAAGCAACAGAAGAATTGATCCTCATGTAGTTGTTTTGAAGAACTGTTAGATATAAAGTTAACCAAGACCGCAACAGACGTCGTCTAATCTAAGAGGTTTTTCTGAATCGCGATCAATAATAATTAATCTAGAAACGTAGAAAAACGTACATAAAAATTTAGCATTGAGCATGTATGATCATGAACAGCAGAAAATGTGTTCATGTCAATCCCTTGAAAAATAACAGATGTTGCTCGCGGAAATAATAAACATTTCACAGTATTGGGAAACGTACTTGCTCCAACAAAGAGCTGATGAAATTCAGTTTTCGCTGTCGCAATATGCACCTTATTTTTAAGGAAATAAAAACGAAAATAAATAGCTATGGCGCAAGTTACATGGCGCAATTCACTCGCATCTCTGTCATCGTAACATGAGCTCTCCCTACAAGAAGTACAGTTGAATATTGCTTGATATTTCAGTGGGTAATGCGTTATGCCCTGTCGTGGAAAAGTACGCTCTATTTGTCGGAACGTAGGGTGTAAAATTGTCGATGGTCCCAAAGGTTCCGCGGCGCGTGTGCGACGCCCCAATGACCTGGTAACGGGATGCGCTCGGGTGACGAACGTGTCCGACGATAGCCGATGTTTGCCGATCGGGCAAAAGCTCTTTGTTTATAAGTTGTTGCTGACAAATTAAGTAGATTTGAATTTTGACGATTAAAATGCGTATGGTATGGTAGCGCTGGTGTGTTGCTTCGTCTATTAATGTTAATATCTAATCATCTTGAGCTTTTTACGTTAACATGAAAATCGCCATTCCCTCATGTCGAAAATCCCTGACGAGGCATACACACTGGTTGCGGATAAAAAAACGTTTTCCTCGAGAATCTCAATTATAATCCTCGTAGTGCCGGCTGTCGGCAATGTCGTCTTCGCTTTTAAATATCTGTAATTTTACTTTATAATCGACGAATGTCGTCAACGTTATTTTTAAGAAAATATCCTGTGAGAACTAAGACTTATTATTAGAAACGCGTCTTATAACAATGTTAGTCTTATTCCGGAAGTTAGAAAAACTGCAGTAGAAATATGTGTTAGGAAAACTGCAGTAGGAATATGTAGGTTGTCACGATCAATATAAATACTATGAAAGAAGATATCTCGGGCTTTACTGTTTCAACTTCGACGCTGTATCTTAAGTCTCATTGTCAAATGCAATGTTTCCCCAAAACCCGCTACTGTCGACACAAGCGCTTTGATTCATTACGAAGTACAGGAAATTACAGTGATCATATTGTACTTTAAAATAAAACTCATGTAAATATAGATAGACGTTAAGGGAGTTTGCTTTTTCAAAATTACTCTTAAATTGTAAATAAACTTGCGATCTTATGAAATACTTAGGTTTTGTACCAGACTAATCCCATTTAGCCACTATCTGGGTTTGTGCAAAAGCTGTGCAGTGAAAGAAGGACAAGGCATTTGCGATCTTTAACTTGTAAATCTTTATCATGCGTTCACTTGCTACGATCTACTGAAGCGTTTTTCCGATACGATTTCCGTTGGCATACCTATGCAAAAATAATTTGACTCACAAGAACATGGCAAAGCTGATGTAGTTAATAAATCACTTTTAAATTGATGTGGATAATGTGAATAGTATACTTTCAGCCGTAAAGAAAATATTATGAATACCGATTCGCTAAGACCGTAATAGTGTGAAACCGCCCTTAGTGTTCTGGTGGTGCTGTCGATGCGTGTTGTCTCCCCGACTGGCGCGTGAACAAAGTACATGTGGGCATTGAAGGAAATGACTTTGTTTATTTACAATACGACATCATTTTCAATATTTTGATTCCACTATACTGATCGTGTAAAAATAGCCGTAACGTGGGCCGACTATTACTTCAGCAGAAAGCGTGGGATCTGAATGCCACGTCTGAGTGTATATATCGACGTGATGTATTGATAAAATTGTACATTTATCGATCATCAGTTTGACCGTGCGATGCAATTTGTAGCTATCCCCATCAATTTGTAGTTCACGAAATATACAAGTATTCGAATACAGGATGTGTAAAATGTATTTTGGTAATCTGTACCTGTACTACTGTATGCAGATGTTTTTTTTTCTTTTATTTATATTACAATGTGTTTGCGTTCAAGTTATTATTATTAGCAAACGCAGTGAAAAATAAATAAAAGTCGTTGCTTTTGTACATGGTTCTATATTTTTACTATTGGTCCTATATTATTACTGGTCCTATATTACAACTGGTCTTAAATTACTAAAAAATAAAAGTAACTTCACGCCTGTAATCCCCGAAGAGGTAGGCAGAGGAATGTAGAACATTCCCACGTTTCAC
>DWDW01002455.1:0-10210 GCA_018245635.1 Mimoniades versicolor eupheme
CTGGTGAAACGTGGGAATGTTCTACATTCCTCTGCCTACCTCTTCGGGGATTACAGGCGTGAAGTTACTTTATTTTATTTTTATTTAAAAAAATTATGTAACAATGTTTTATTTTTATTTTAAAAAATTATGTAACAATTCCGAGCTATTGTTGGAAATTTCATATAGAAAAACGTAATAATACTTTGCCCGATCCGAAGTCAAACCCAGCGACAGTCGCGCGTGCAACCATTCAATAAGTCAATTGACAGGTTTGCAAGCAGTAAATAAGATAAGGATTTCATAATATTATTGAATTAAATGTACAGTAGTATTGTACAGTGCAGTGATGCGTCACGTGCGTTCATCCCCGAGGTAAACAAGCGCTATGTAGAGTTGTCGATTCGACTAAATTCTTGGCATCGCGCGCGCCCGCATATTTGAACCGGATAAAAGTACCATTACCCGAAGCACATGTTAGGTATTCTCGTGAGCGCTTGCTGCGTATTCTGGTGGAACTACGTTGTCTTTTTCATGATGTGAAACACAGTGAGGAAACCTGCATTTCTGAGTGGACGAAAAGTAAAGAAGATAGGGTAACAGGAAATAAAAAATCTCTTATTCAGTCGAATTGGTATTTGATAACTTTTCAAACTTACTTTAAAATTAAAGTTTTTAATTTCTTAGTTATCTTTATTTATTAGGAGTTATTTTATTGTACCGTGTAAATTTATCAATGTAATAGTATGTAGTTTCGGATACTCTCTGTGAATCTGTAACTGACACTGAAAATAGTTATTTTATGAACACGGTATTTAATGCTTTGTATAAAAAAATATTATTTCTGAGATCATTGATTGATCAACGAGATCAGTGGATTTATCAAAAACTCAATCACGAACGCTAGATTGTGGAACAAAAAAATTTAAAGTTCGAAAAACTATTAATTTCTTTATAATTTCAAGGATGATTTGGTTAAAATTTTGATTGATAACTGTATTATAGCGTACTATATGTAACTTGACATTGTTTTTATAATTTTTTAAATTTAAACATGCGAATAGCGCACAAAAATGAAATTTTGACCATGTAATTATAATCATATTGTCTGTTGTCAAGAACCGGCGTCTGCCATCTGCAACAATGTTGCCCGGTACGCAACGTTATAAATATGTGAGCATGACAAATTAATACTTCATGATGCTTTTAAACTCTATATTTATACTAGTCCGGTCATAACACATTTTTCCCTCATAGCGTATACCTACAATGATGCAAGAATAATTGCCAGGTATCACGTGTCCACGTGTTCTAGCGTACGTAATGCATTTATCTTCGTCAAGTGAAATCTACAAATACATATTATGTTGAATGGTAAATGTAGGTAACAAAATAAATGAAATTATGCATCTAGGTTACTGGCAGTTTACCAAAGACAATTTATAGCTTCTGAATTTAATTATAAAATATGGTCTAAGTCTGCGTTACACGCGATTGTACGGAGTTTCACATGTGGGATCAGAGTTGACCAACATTTATATTTGACGGCAGAATTTTAAATTCGATTCGGATCGAAATTTTCAGCAGCGCATTTTGCCATTATATCACGTTACTTGCAATTTAAAACCTTGTTATTAAGAGAGTGGTTGTTCTTTTATGTTTTTTTGGAGGATGCTAAGGCGGTGGCACATTGGTGAGGAAACCGATGGCTGACAGCAAACTGGGAAACTAACAAAAACTATCATAATAATTAACAATAATAATTAATAACAAGCAAATGTAGTAATATTTAATCATTAGTATGTCCATTAAAATTTCAGTCATTTCAAAGTTCATTCTTAAATTAAAATTACATGTCAGTAGCCATTAATACAATAATACAGTTTAATCTTGTAAAAATTCATTAACAGAATAGTACGCCATGTAAATAGTTTTTTAATGATGATTTAAAGTCATGTCTATTCGTTTCATTTTTAATATGGTGAGGCAAACCGTTATAAATACCATACGAAATGGACTGTTGTACGATACACATCACATTTTGTAGTTTATTTTTATGTAGAGTCGAAGTGAATGTTTTGTAATTTTTAATTTTATCTCTAACTATTAAGGATACTTCAAGAATATATTTTATAATGATGGGAGCGTCAAAATGTTTAATAATTGGAAATGAGGTTTACACGGTTTGGTCGGTGGTAAATTCCACATCGATCTTATGCATTTCTTTTGAGCTTTGAATACGCGATCCACCGCTGCAGCGTATCCCCACAGCGTCACTCCATACGCATGGTATGCAGTGAGTGTCGTATTGATATTGACTATCTTAGATAACATGTGTAAAGCAAATGAGATCTGGTTTAATTTTCTGTTTATATATTCTATATGTGTATTCCATCTTAAGTTATTATCAATATGCATACCTAAAAATTTCGTCGATTTTACTTCGCTAATTGACTTGCCTTCGTAACCGATGTCCAAGTCCTTCGGTTTTGTATTTCTATTTACAAATTTCATGAGACATGTTTTGCTTAAATTAATGTTAAGATAATTATTATTTAACCATTGACAGAATACTAGTTAACAATCTCACGGCACACACAAACCTTAATTCATAGATCGATTAAGGAAATTTCCTCTACGAATAAACAAAGATTATAACGCCGATTATTATATAAATGACTCGCCGCCTCGCTAATGGATCGTCATTCGTATGAATACATTGGTTGCTCGTAAAACCAAGATGCGAAGTACTTGCAGTGTCAATTACTGTCGCGGGGAACGGTCAACGCTACTCGAAATGCAATTTCGCTCGACGGACAGCCTCTCAGCGCGCTGTTGATTTTTGAAAGCCTTTATTTGTTGTATAATAAAATTGTAAGATATCTCCTCCACAATGTTCGTTTGAAATATAAAATTGTTTGCTAATTTACATTGTTGTATAAATGTTGGCATAGCATAACATCACGCGCAGTACACTCGCTGGTTCACCTGGTTACGTTTACGTCCCCTCGTGGAATAGGTGGTGAGTCCTATTGCAATATAACGGGCACAGTACTGGCTTAATTATTAACAAATATATACTATTTTGTTTGCTGCTAAGAATAAATATCTGGAAATTTATTTAAATATTTAGGTATATACTGGAAGTTAGAAGTAAGCCATCGAAAATAATAACATAATCACAGGTGTCTGCGGATTGAGGTGTCCACGGTCACATTAAGTGACTTGGATGTGTGCGACGTTGAGTACGATAACATAAGGGACAAATAATTTTAATGTAATTGGCACGTCTAGGAAAGTCTCTCACAATAATATCTTTCAGTTTTGTTCGGTACATTACATTGGGTACGTTCGCAATAGTAGCTGGAACGACAAAATAATAACTTAAAGCATTTTTTAATATTTACACTGCATGTAATATATGTCTCAATGGAGATAGCATGTCTAGAAAATTAGTCACCGTCGTTTTAAAAATCCCTAGGTTATATATTTCCGGAGGCACAGACGCTAATTATGAACCTATTTTGTTAACAATACTAAAACACCGCACTGGGCGTGCTCTAGTTGAAAACTGATAAGGTGACAACCCTACGTGTGCCGCGGGTTCTATCAATGAACGCTTAGTTCAACAAGTGTTTTCTGTCACAGATCTTACTGAATGGGACACCCACGGTCGAGCCACGCCGTATACGGTCGGCTGTCTCAAATGGCCGCTGACTCCTTATCTCTTAACATTATTGACAATATTTCCAGCCTTTTATAGTGATACGGCTTATTTTACCTTACACAGATAAGTAAAGTATAGTAATGTTATTTTTAACGGTATTTACCATTGCATACATACATATGTATATAGTGCCACGGCAATCACAGATGCATGATATAATTTGTTTAAAATACTTATTTTTGGACCGCCCTATAAAAGTGCGCATTCGCCTGTTGCCTCTTGTCGCCTATGTCCGGCAGTGGCCGGAGACAGGCCGACAATAATGATATACATTTTATCATACAAATGTGTAATACCTGAAGTGAATACCTTGAGTTTTGTCTTCATTATTGATTTTAAATTCTCAATACTTTAATTTACAACTTCCGTTTTAATGCTGATTTACTCTAGAAAACACCCACACATATGTACATATAAAATATCTCCCTGAATATCGTGTGATGCCATTTTTTCGAATAAAATTGTATAAATTACGTTAATTTACCTAATATAAATGTTAAAACGGCTTATCTAATGCAGTCATCTCAAAAATATTTCCGTTCTCATATCTGAAAAACAAATCATTTAAAACTGATTGAAAACGATATGTATAGTTATAGACGTTAATATTATTGAACACGATCCAGAACTCTAACAGTTTATTGACTTTAAAGTTGACTTTAAACTTTTTTATTAACATAATTAAAGAATATGTGTTTTGTCTATACATGGGAATTTGTTGGATGTAGGTTCTAAGAGACCAAGACATAAATATGTTGGCTAAATATATAAATAGGTCCAACACTGACTAGTGGCGGAGACAGAATTGGAAACCGGCGTGCGTGTGTGAAGAGAGCGACGAATATATGTAGAAGGAGCGCGGCAGGTCTGCAAGGAGAGAGATATTCGACACTCGGTCCTCTCTGCAGCCCCTATGAGGCGTATGGACATTAACAATGAAAACCGATTATTATCGTCCGTACATAAACATGTATAAGTCTACGGTCTGGTATAACCTGGGTGTACCGCACCCATGTTGTATCACTTTTGGATGAATAATTGAACAGTTGATTAACATCGGCTTATGCAAAGGTGATTAATTGAGATGTCTGTCGACGCGCACCCCGGGTGATGCATCGCGCGTGTATGCACGAAGCTTGCATTATACGCGTCATAGATAAAAAATGACATTTACCAGAAAGGACACGATGTTCACGACCACTGGTTTTTGCGACCATTTAATTTGACACTAACGAATGTTACATATACATACATTAGTCTATTTCTATTTAAATTCGCGACGTACTCCATTAGAACAAATAACAGGCGAATACTTACAAATTCCATTAACAAAAAAAATACCGACAAGTAACGAATCCGAGTCACGCAAAAACCGTCCACGTTTTTGTATGAACGTGAGCGCATGTTTGATTCGTTGCTAAGTGCAGCGATAACGTTTTTATTGGTTTCAATTGCAAATTGAGAGTACGTACAGCACTAGCAGTACATAGCTAGTACATATGTGACCACCACCAGAGACTCACCGCGGAGGTGATATATGAAGGAATATTTAGCTAATAATAACTATTCACATAAGACTGAGAATTAAATCGGCTAGACTCACGTATGTTTTTCGGGGTGGCCCGACTAGTTTCATACCTGTACGAGGTCCGTCCTCATGAACCTCAGTCTCCGCCGCGACCTCGCTGCAACCGGTGGGAGTTCATGAGGAAGGACCTCGTACAGGTCTGAAACTAGTCGGACCACCCCGAAAAACATACGTGAGTCTAGCCGGTTTAATTCTCAGTCATGTGTAACACTCACGAAACATTTAACAACAAAATTATCACATAAATATTGTGGTAAAGGATTATTTTACTCTTCTAACGTTCCGTCGTTGGAGACGGTTCTTCATTCAGTTCGAGAAGTGTTAAAGCCTGCCACGCTGGCCCAGTGCGAGTTACTAGATGACAGAGGAGTGTTGTATCAATATATTGTTATGAAAAAATTGTTTTTTTTTCGAGAGCTATTCATGGGATTTACAATATCACTAGTAGACGATATCTATTGGTAAAATGTAAATTTATTCCAACCGTCCATTGGGTCTGACCATGCATTTGGAAATGTTATATAATGAATTGAATAAAATGAATTCTTGAATATTAATAGAACATATTCAATGTTCCTATGAATGAGTTTTGTGAAAAAAAACACACTACGAATGGTCTGTATTTAAGATTAGCCAGCTTATTTATGGAAACATTAAGATATTGTGTAGATAAAAAAAATTAATGCAGTTAAAGAATTCCTGATGAAGAAGGATTGGTTCTTTTGTTTTATTGGTTCACTTGAATATCGAATAAATAATGATAAATATGTATGTCTAAATAAATGGTATTTATGTGCAATGTGCTTCTAGAAGTGAACACTTCATGCGAGAAAATTTAAACTATTTACACTTCTTAATTAAATATATCGATATTGTTACAAATTTTATTTATTATTTTATTTTATTGTTCATTAATTCTATAGGCTATTTAACCCCGAGTGCTACACAACCAACTATTTCGTATTTGTTGTAATGCTGAAGTCATAAGGTTAAAGAACAAGTGACTAAAAGCTGATGAAGTAACAATTTATTTTTGTATGAATATGTGAATATATTTGTGTGAACTCGCTGTGCCGTGTATTTGATTATAATGAGATACAAAACGTTCGAATATACAATCGAAACTGTTCCAACATAACTTCCTGTATGTACAACGTACACAATAACAGCCGCAGTTCCCCAACTGACAGCCAAAATGGTAATACGTAATATTAATCACAGTTATTACAGAGACGAACGTGACTCGAGAGTTAGATGCAGATCTGAGTACCGTTTGTGTGAAATATCTGCACAGTGCATCACTGCTGCCCGTCAGTGGCACGGACCACAGTGGGCAGCTCTGACGTTACACGTCGCTAGAGGCCGCTGAGGGCGGACAAAAACGCACCTGTAGCCAAAGATAAATATCGTAGAGTGTACTTCAAATCTTCAAGCCTCATCATCATCATCATCATCATCAGCCTATACCAGTCCACAGCTCGACATAGGCCTTGGACTCACCGAAGGGATTTTACTCACTGTATATGCCAGTTGGAGATCACAGAAACCAGCTTCTCCCGCCATTTACGCAGCTAAAACGTCTTTATGTAAAAAGTGAGCGTTTTTAAATTAAAACGTCACTTGCTGTAACGGCGAAGGAAAACATCGCGAGGAAACACGCACTTTTTGACATCTTCATAATGTTCTGTAAGCGTTGTGAACTCTAGCATATAGATCGCATATATCTAGTGGCGATATATGGCTTTGGAACCTCTTCAATCTGAAACGTGACCCGTTTCCAGCAGTGGTATGATAAAAGAGTTGATGATAATGAGATTGACACTCCAGAGCTCTCATAAGTAGGTATATTGTATGTGTATAAATACGCCTATTGTCATATATGTACATATTTAGGAATAGAGTTGAGGAAAACTAAAAACGCTTAGACTACTATTCAAGCACGAAATCTATAATTATTATTATTTGAAATAGTATACACATCCAACTACTACGAGACCTCCATTGAGGCAATGTAAAACAATGATAAAGTCAAAAAAGAAAATAACCCCAGGAAATTTATATTTACTTTTCTATTATTAGACGTTTTTTTATTCCCTTATCGAACATACGTGAGTAAAAGTTAAATATGTACCTATATTACAATATATGTATATATTAGTAAATGCATGATTAAGTCTAAGAGCGTATAAAAAGTAAGAAATGCAAATAATATTAAGACTAGTACTAGAAAGTTGCTATTACTGTTAAAAATATCAATATTCGCAAAAAAATTATCTATTGCACCAACTCTGTCGGAAAAAAAACTTGAATTCTCGCGACGTTACTTTGCACTGAAAATTAAACTTGTAAAAAAAGTAGTGTTATCTTGTAGTATTAACTTTACATGATTGCTGCAAGACTTGACGACCGCTACACAATTATAAAAAAACTCATAGTATATTAACACATCGTATATTAACCGCTAGGCCTCCTAAATGCGGGTACAAAGCCGTGCCAACAGTGAACTTATTCATGGAATAATTGATGTGAAAAGGACGTAAGTGCGTTTCCGCTTTTTTCGACGACGAGAATGGAACAAGCCTACGGCGACCTGTGGATACCTACATGTGTCCAGACCTGTAATCAAGGCGGATTTCTTCAACCATTACCGCTAATAATTGGCTGCTGGATACTGTGCATTTTCAAAATCATTAGCCGCGTGGAAGCGGACGACAAAATCATCCCAGGATTTATCTCACTTTTATTCTTGTATGCTTGTACATGTATGAATTTAAAGATCATTAATGCGATATTGTACAGACACAGTCGAAGTAATAGACGTTTGTCGTTACTGTTTCTAACTGCCGACTGATGTAAAGACAAAACGTCATTACTAGTATTTTTTACATAAAGCGATAACACATTTTTTGTCTGTAGCGTCTAATAAGCGCCCTTGAAAAGACTTCAACGCTTAACTAACGTTAAGTTCATTGATCCATGATTTAAACTCTTGTCTAATGAAATTAATTTAAGTATATTGTTACGTTATAAATTATTATAATCCTGTATTTAAATCTATTTATAATTTATAAGTATTGTTATTTAAAAAAAAATATGAATGGTTCAAATGTATTGTGCATATTAGAAGGGTAAAAATCGTAGTGTTCAATACAAATAAAATATTAGGATAGGCAGTGGCAGCGTATTGTGCCGATGCGTCGACCGCGATTGCTAGGAGAAGGTGGTGTGGACGCGGCTGCAGCGGCTGCAGCGTCCGCAGCGCATTCCGCGGAGACGGAGGGCCGCGGTCGACGACACGCGGCGCCACGCCGCTGCACTTGCACGCGCTCGCGTACCTCTCAGTCCGCGTCGACTCCCCGATAGGGCAACACCGATGGTAAGACGGGCGACGGATGCGTCGCGCGGCGTCACAGGCGGGTGCAGCGAGTCGCACGCGTGGTGCGCGGGTGTGCGCGCGGGTGTGCACGCGGGAGTGCGCGCGGGTGTGCGCGCACGTGCCGCGCCGGCACACGCGGTGGCGGCGCTCGGGGCGCGCTCGCACCGCTCGCAGTGCTCGCAGTGTCGCGGCGGCGAGCGACCAGCGCAGAGCGCCGCACGCGCCGGCATGCGACGCTAGCGGGAGCATGCGGCTGCCGCTGCTGCCGCTGCTCGTACTGCCGCTCGTGCTTGCACGCCCGGCAGCAGGTAAGAAACTATTATCATTTGTCCTCTTTTTATATTTTTTATTTTACCCGTTTGTATTTTTTCAAGTTTTAAAAAGTTTCGAAGTGACAGTGTTACTTTATCCAGTGTATCGTTTTAATTAATTTTTCCGTTATGTGGTTAATTTCTTAAAAAATAAAATTACTTACGAGGAAAATAATCGGTCGGAAACAGATGTGATAATTTCATTGGAGTCGCTTGACCGGTAAAGCGGCTCCCGTTTAACTATAGCGCGCCGAGTCAACGGTTAAAAGTCAGCACAAATTGATAAGCGTAACGTGTATTTATTTTAAATCTACGGTAAGTCGTTTTATTGTAATCCAGTAATTTGAACGTTAAATAACTATACATTATTCGCATATTTTCAATTCAATTCGCAAATCGCAAACAAGATTTACCCCTTTTATATGTCACTTGCGAACTTGGCAGACGAACCTGAAACAGTAAGGTGTGCCAACTATTTAAATACGGTTTCAGAAAACTAACTTCATAAATAAACAGTGGTATCGTAAAAGTAAAAATTGTTTGTTGTGTGTAAAGTGTGATACAATAATCGAGCGCATTACAAACACATTGTGGAGTAAGCAAATGAAAATATTTTGATAAACAGGAGTAGCGTATTATTTAAAAATAAGTGTGTACGTAGTACGGCGTTCATTCAAATGTTCTAATTGTTCCGGGCGCGCGGCCGCCGGAAGCGAGACAACCGCCGCCGATACACACGCACCGCTAATTACGTAATCTACAAATCATTCATATAAAGAGCGCATTTCGCTGTTTCTATAATATTTTCAATTAATTTAAATGTAGAAGAAGCACGTGGATTCGGGATAGGCAAAAATATTTTTTGGCACTCTATGCCCTATGTCTATCCCGTAAACGACGGATTATATAATAATGATATTATTATATTGATTACAGAAATGTAAGTGCAGGAAATATTTTATACCTAACTTTAAACTAGTCTTCAATAAAATCCTAATACGTCAGTACATAAGTAGCTACTTCACTAATTGATTTAACACTTGTAGCCTTTTATTTAAGAACTTGTATATGGATATAATCTGTGAAATTAGCATTATCACGAATCATAATAAAAACCGTTAACACATTTGGGTTAATGTCGTAATGAAATAGCTCAATTTATTAGTTAGGAAATATTTTTAATATGTTAAAGAAACATGAATTAAAGCAATTAAATAGCTAGAGTACAT